>CM056051.1:183503310-183665810 GCA_029574335.1 Rana kukunoris
ACTCTGAGTAACAATGCAGTCAAGTGTGTAAATAATGCTGAAAACAAAAGTATGGGTTTTAATTTTATTTTAGATTAATACTTACCCAGAGATATGCTGCCTGTCAGTCTCTCCTGCTCTGATCCTCAATGCTCATTGGAGCCATCTCAGTGTCTCAGCATCTCGCTGAGAGGATAAGAATGCCATCAATCAAGACAGCTGGTGGATCCAGATTTGGGAAGTCAGGATAATGCACTGCCCTGACTAATGGCAGTGATGTCAGCAGAGAGTGGACTTCAGTCCTTTCTCCGCTGAAAATGGGTCACGGGAGTGCAAAACTAATTGTACTCCTATGACCAGAAGAGAAGCTGAGCCTAAAAAGCTCAGGCTGGACTTCTCCTTTAAGGTCAATGTTTCCACTTGCATAGATCTACTGTTACAATTGGTTGAGGGAATAAAAATGACCCAATTCTCCCATCTACACATTTGAGGTGAATGGGAAAATCGCTCCCGCTGTGCTATTGTATTCTGATGGTGGGGAGCCTTCCCCACCATCAGAATATAATTATCAGTGTTGCCGGCTATAGCAAGTAGTACTGATTGATCAGAAAAAAAAAAACAACAGGTTGGTTGTACAAATGTCAATTGGTAGATCAACTTTTATACAACCATAGTGACTATACATGGATCAAAATGTAGCCAGTCCTTGCTGAACTAGCTCAATTTCGATCCATGTATGGCCAGCTTTAAGTGGGAGTAAACTCGCATATATTTTTAACCTACAGGTAAGCTTATGATAAAGCTTACCTGTAGGTAAAATTAATATATCTCCTAAAGGTGCACCTTTAAGGAGATAGTCTAGTGAGCAGCAGCAGCCGGTGATGTCACTGGCACATGCGCTATGAAGGAAAGGGATACCCGTGCCATTCCTTCAGAGCTGTGTGCCAGGTCCGAGATTCCTGCATGCATGCGTAAGGGATACATCATCATGGCTCGGCAAGATAGAAGCCTCTGCAGTGGGGAGGGGTTTGTTTTAAGGTAAGTCCTTCATAATGTGCTAGTATTATATGCATATTAGCATATTATGCATTTGCCTTGCAGGGGGAAACTTTTTTTAAGCGTCTACTACCACTATAAGATTTCTCTAATAATTCCTTTGTGAAAATGAATTGTTATTGTCATTTGTGTGTGACGGCCTGACATATTATCCATATCAAAACATTTACACTGCACAAACAGGGAAAAACAATATGCCACTTTGATGCACAATTATTAAATATGGCATTAATAAGATGGTAATAGACTCCAGTAATACAACCATATGTTCATTTCCTATTTCATTTTGAAATTTTGTACCTTTGCTCGCAAGCGTAGACCCTGACTGATCACCGATTTCAGACTATATAATTTTAAAGTGATATTACAAGTATTACCTTGAAACTGAGTAAACCTCCTTGCATACTTTTATTATATGCAAATTAAAATCATCTGATTAGGTCCTGAGGCAGCTTCACCTAGTTGTTCAGAGGAATAGCGATGGGAGTAAAAATATTTCATAACTGAAGTGTCAATTCCCTTGGGGAATGCCACCATTTGATTTTGACATTTATTTGTCCTGTGCTTTAAAGGACAAAACTACAATTACACTTTTTTTTCTGCTGTGCATTGGGCATGTTGTCAGAAAACATTAAATCAAAGGTTGTGTATGCACAAAAACAACAAATGCTAACATTCTGACTTAGAAAAAACATACACCAATATGCATTGTAGTGCTGAGATTTATGTCATGTAGTGTAAAAGTATTTTAACAATTAAGGAAATGTTTTTGGTTCTAAAAAAGCATTTGCTGTATGTATCTGATTTTGTCATATTATATAGTTAAAGCTAAACTATGGCCTGCTTTGAGGAAAAAAAATAATATTAAAAATAATCCCCTGCCAAGAACGTGACCTTTTCCTAAAAGTTTAAAAGGTAGGTCTGAAAGCATTCAAAATAAAAGTTTGCTGTGTTTTTTTTTTCAAAACCCTTTGCATTCCACAGTAATACCAATTTGGCATGAACACAAATAATAAAAAAACAAAAATAAACTTCACTAGGCCCAAAAAATGTAAACATATGTACAGAATAAAGCTGCTGGTGTGTAATTGTGATACCAATTGTGACAAAGTAGCTTTATATCCATCAATGACCAAAAACAATAAAACACCTTCTAATGAAAAATATGCTTAAAATATTTCAAACAATAAGAAATATACAGGTGCAAATAAATATACATGTAATAACAATAACTATGGGCCAGATTCACAGAGCGATTACGCCTGTCTAACTGGTGTTAGACTGGAGTAATTTCAAATTACGTGCATTTTTTAGCTAGTCGGAAACCTCAAACCATGAATAGACGGCTGCGGGCTTCAATTCGACTGGATTACGTGTTCATACGCCTTCGGATCTACGCTGCAATAAAATTGCAGCCACTGCGTGGACTTCCCGTTGTTTTCCGCGTCGGGGTATGCTAATGAGCTTTTGCCGGTGATCCCAGAAATTACGATCTTCAATCGCAATCTCTTACGACACCTTTAGTCATCTTTTTTTTACGTAACACTATACCAGCTTTTTGCTGGTCTAATATTAGACAGCCCATGTTAAGTATGGCCGTCGTTCCCGCGTCGAATTTCTACGTTTTCCGACGTCTTTTATTATTTTTTACGTAAGTCGTCCGGGAATAGGAATGTTCGTAAACGACGCTACTCAAACAACGAATGACGTAACAACGTGATTTCGCGCAATGCACGGCGGGAAATTTCTGAACGGAGCATGCGCAGTTCGATCGCCGCGGGGACGCTCTTAATTTAAATGCTTCACGCCCCCTAATTGCGTATTTCAATTACGCGGCGAGAAATAGACTACGCCGCCGTAGCGTACGGGCAAAAATCTACCAGGATTCGGTGTAGAGCCTGGTGAAATACGGCAGCGTAGAGTATTTCGATTACGCAGCGCAATATTAAGTGTATCTGAATCTGGCCCTATGTTTGTAAACCATGAAACTTGTGCACAAATTACAGTGTCAAAATTACAGTGCAAGTAAAATTATAAAGTCCCAATAAATACATGTAAATGCCAACAGTTCATGCGTTAACACAATGGACATTCACATAACAGTGGCCGAACTGCTTCCACCACCATGTGCCACCATTCACAGAGGCCTCTTAACAAATAGTATGGACCATTAGGTTATAAATTGTTAAATATTTATTCAATAGTATTCTGGTAAGTGGAAGAGGGAGAATGGGAGGGGAGAATGTAGTGGATGGTGGGACTTTATATGAAACATCACATATGGGTAGGTTGAATCAAGCAAAACGTGTTAATTTATTAGATAGTATAATCTAATTTATTAGATAGTATACATTGGTGGCATCAATAAAAAAAATCAATGTGTGGTACAGAAGATAGCATATAACATGAATTCTAATCACATACAAAAAATATCACATGATTGGTAGTCACATAATATCGTGGGTAACATAATAAAATACACTATTATACATGATACTTGATAAACCAGCAATGAGCTCAGAAAGGACTGCTGAGGCATGACATCAACTCAAAGAGGGGCTTGAAGTGTTTCGTAGACTTAATCCACTCATCAGGAGCAGGCTATACAGTAAGGGCACCTAAAAAGAATAAAAGGTTGATAATCAATGGTAATTGACTAAAAATGAGGAAAGAGGACCAAAGAACTAAATCTTAGTACTCTTACCTATAGGTAAAATAGAGGAACGTAGATCATGGTATGAAATGTAGGAAGCAATTGGGGGCGGAGAACATCCCCCCGGAGTTGAGGTGATGACCATGTAGCGACAGGGAGGCCAAAAATAATGAGTGAATGAGCCTCTGATAGGAGGAAAACAGTCTTCCAGAGTTGAAGTGGTTGGTGGAGCAAATAGGGCTTCTATAGAAAATAAAATATAATATATAATGAATGTTGATGATGATGTTTGGGTGGTGGCAAGTGAAAGCTAACTAAAATTGGCAAGGAGAAGGCAGTGCTGCAGAAGTGAAAAGCACAGGGCACCACCATGAAGTCCCCAAGTATGATGGAAAAAAGCAAACCAAGGAGTGTGCACGAACAATAAGAAAGTGAACCACCATAAGGCCAGAGGGGGAGACCCCGGCAACCTATATACCTGGGACTTGGTGAGAAGTGGAGAGGCTGAGGTAAGTGCTCAAAGGCGGTGTGATGATGAAAAAATGGCCCATCTGTCGACAAAATCCCACCAACGTCACACTGGCGTGCAGGGAGAGAGGAGGCGACCCAAACCAAGCAACTAGCGCTCTTTAAATAGGCGCCTATCCTCCCTCATGTTGCACGCCGAATGATAAGAAATAAGCCGGTGTTCGGTGTCACGGGTTGACGTCACCGATACGGCGTGTAGATGTGGCGTTGACGCACAGTGAGTGCAAGCCCCCAATCCCGCGATCACCAAGATCAGAAGGACGGGGGATAGCCGCGGTGTGCGTCGCAACTCCCGGGAGTGAGAAGAGATACTCCCCATATATGGCTTCACAAAAAATAGAAACAAAAGGCTAGCCAAGTATAACATCTACCTAAGCTGGCACTGGATATCTGTCAACAGAAGATCATGGAATAATAAAAAATAAACAATGTGTGTTTCAATATACAAAGGTGGGACTTTTTAATGAGGCCATGACTCAGAGGTACGTAGGTCTCCATCCCTAATAGTTAGTGGAAGAGGGAGAAAGGGAGGGGAGAATGTAGTGGATGGTGGGACTTTATATGAAACATCACATATGGGTAGGTTGGATCAAGAAAAAAGCATTAATTTATTTGTATAATTGACCATAATACATTGGTGGCATCATCAATAAAAAATCAATGTATGGTAAAGAAGATAGCATATGACATGATTGGTAATCACATACATAAAATATCACATGATTGGTAGTCACATATTATCGTGGGTAACATAATAAAAGACACTATTATACATGATACTTGATAAACCAGCAATGAGCTTAGAAATATAAAAAATAAAATAAAATTAATTTATGATTCAAACACATCAAAACCAATGGTAGGTGCATGACTGCTGAAGCATGATAGCAACTAAAAGAGGGACTCAACGCGCTTTGTGGACTTAATCCACTCATCAGGAGCAGGCTATACAGTAAGGGCACCTAAGAAGAATTGATAGGTTGATAATCAATGGTAATTGACTAAAAATTAGGAAACAGAACCAAAGAACTAAATCTTAGTACTCTTACCTATAGGTAAAATAGAGGAACGTAGATCATGGTATGAAATGTAGGAAGCAATGGGGGGTGGAGAACATCCCCCCGGGAGTTGAGGTGATGACCATGTAGTGACAGGGAGGCCAAAAATATAAAATATAATATATAATGAATGTTGCTAATGATGGTGATGGTGTTTGGGTGGGCCAGGGCCAGGGTTGCCAATGTTCAGTAAATTTACGAACAGTTTGTAAAATCCATATTTTTTTCATCTGTCCTTGAATTCCCATTACAGACATGAAGGCTGCATGTCCACAATTGACATTCATGGACAGTTGCAACAATTATGGATTTCACAAACTGTTTGTAAATTTACTGAAAGTTGGCAACCCTGGTAAGGGCTGCACAGAGCACCTCCATCTCTGAATGTCACCACCAAAAGAAAGAATATAGATCCACAGAGAAGTACCCCAGTAAACATATTTTGGGTTAATTGATGGGAGTTGTATTTTTTTTTGGTACTTACAGTATTTTGCAATAGTGAATTTTCTCACTGATATAGAATGCCCATAATGGGCCCAAATAGGAGGGTGAGAAGGGGGTATGGATATGGGAGCAATGTGTGGGAATAGATGGATATAATATGGGGGGTAGCCATTAATTATTTTCCCCTGGTTATTCCCCCTAAATCATTATAAATAGCTTACACATTTTTCTGGTTTAGCTTTTGTTTGTTAGCTTTTGTTTTGATGTGGGGGGTAGGGACTAGGTGGAGTGGCCAGGTAGACCCTAGTTGGTAGGAAGATGTGAAAAGAAGAAAATAAGTATGATATAAAGTATGTGTATGTAAGAATATGCTTCTAGGAGATATACCTTGTATTATATATGTATTATATGTTTGTAACTATTTATATATTGTGGCATAAATGAAACCCTTAGGTTTACACACGATAGGTTAGCCAGAGTACAACGGTCTGATGGACCGTTTTCATCGGTCAAAACCAATCTTAAAGCCAACTTGCTTTAAAATGTAACCGATGGACACCTAACCGATAGGTCAAAACCGATCGTTAGTAGGCACGACCATCCGTTAAAAATCCACGCATGCTCAGAATCAAGTCGACGCATGCTTGGAAGCATTGAACTTAATTTTTATCTGCATGTCTTTGTGTTTTACGTCACCGCGTTCTAACACGATTGTTTTTTTAACCGATGGTGTGTAGGCACATCAGACCATTAGTCCATCTGATGACAATGGCCCGAAGGACCATTGTCATTGGTTAACCGATGAAGCTGACTGATGGTCTGATGTGCCTACACACTATCGGTTAAAAAAACGATCGTGTTAGAACCGGTGGCGTAAAACACAACGACGTGCAGAAAAAAATGAAGTTCAATGCTTCCAAGCATGCGTACGAGGCTTTAGGGCATGGGTCTTCAAACTACGGCCCTCCAGTTGTTCAGGAACTACAATTACCATCATGCCTAGTCATGTCTGTGAATGTCAGTGTGTTACAATGCCTCATGGGATGTGTAGTTCTACCACAGCTGGAGGGCCGTAGTTTGAGGATCCCTGCTTTAGGGTTTCTTATTGTTTTTTCTTTTGCTTATTTTAGCAATTATACCTGTGTTTTTGATTGTCTTGTATTGTTGTTGTGTCCTTTTTTTTATAATATGTTTATTAAGAATTATTTATTCAAAAAATAACAAAATAAAAGTATTGCAAACACAAATCATGTATCTATGAAGGCTGTAAGACAGATAACGTAGCCTTTGCATAGTAGAACACAAATAACAGTAACATAGAATCAGCCTTGACAGCAACGGCTAAATTCAGAACAATCGTAGTTAAAAGGTCACTAAAGGTAAAAAAAAAAAATGGGCTGAAATTACTGTTTACAGGGCATAGAGACATAAAAGTTAACTGATTCCTTTTAAAAATGATTAAAAATAGATACAAATCAATCATATAATCAACCTACAGTTCTAGTTTCGTGTTTTCTGTTATTTCCTGTCTCTCTAATGTACAGAGCCAGAGAGCCAATAGAGGGCAGTGATGGTTTGTCTAAAACCCCTCAGCACCAACCCAGTTTCAGTTTACACACAGTAATCACACCTCCTTGATTAGTGACCACAGTGAGAAATCTCCCAGCACTGTGGTTATAAGGAAACAGACAACCAGGAATTGTGGAGATCAGAGCAGACTTACAGCAACATCAAAGCAAAAACTAACAATGAGGACATGAAAACAGCACGGCAGTAAGGTAAAGGAAGCTATTTAGCTAAAAAAATAAATCCTTTAGTGACCATTTAACTAATAGTGCATCTGGTATAACAAGGGTAACTAACTAATTGCACCAAAGAAACAACCTGAGGAGTGGAAGTGAGTATACATTCTAACTGGTTAAGGGAATATAGACTATTTGGGTTAATAACAAGTAAACATTTCACCTCAAATTGAGCAGCAAATGAGCAAATGGAATATATGGAATGCTATGGGGGGACGAGCGGATTCTGGTATTTAGGGGTACCTCGGATCCTGAGTTTACCCAGCACATTGGCAAGGTCCGCATGCAAGTACCAGTCCTATATTAGAAGGACGTCATATGTTGAGAGTTCTCTTCTGGAGAAAAGGAGTGCTCCAAATAATGTTGCAATCTGGCAGATAGTCCATCCAGGCCAAAGGGGCTTTCCCCACAGGAAGTGATTTAATAACAGAGCAAATGTCCTCTCGGTAGAGGTTAATACAGGTAGTTTGGTTTTTGCAAGTAATTTTTCCGCCGCATCTGTGTCAATAGGATCTTCAGAGTAGAGAGATGTGTAGTAATTGGTCAGGAGGGTGCTGATTTCAGGGGGTGCATTAGTTATAACACCAGCAGGGGAGCATAGAGCTCCAATATGAGTTGGTGGATGGCGACCAGAACATAGCCATGGAAATGTAGGGTAGAGTATGTATGATTGTAAATGGCAGAGAAGGTCTTGCTCTGGCGCATAACTTCAATAGAGTAGTCTGCAAAGTGTAGTAGTGTATGGTCGTTGAGATATCTGACAATCACTGGTCAGGGCTTAGAACGCGTTTCTAAAGGCTGGTCGATGCTATGTACAGAATGCGTAGCCCCAGCTGCTCCAGGATGGTGGAGGAACAGATGGTGGCGAGCCTGGAAGAAGAATACGATTCAGGGAGCTTAATGATGTGCACGTTTTTCGTGTCTTGATCGATTCCCTAAATCATCCACTTTTTTCTTTGGATTCTTCTGAACAGTGGAGAGCCTGCTTATAGCAGAAGACATAGCAGTAGCATCATCCTCTATGGAAGAGATTCGCTTCTCTTTGTGGTCAATACGCAGGGCTTGAAGCTGAAGTTCATTATGGAGGTGCACTAGCCCTTTAAGGACCACTTTGTCCACTACTTGAGTGACCATAGGAGTAAAAAGTGCTACCACAGCCTGGGCAATACTAGCAGGGGAGGACAGAGCGGGCGCCATATTGGCTGCAGAGTGTGCTGTGTCCCCTATGTCCGGGGGAGCGGGGGCCACTCTAGCCGTAGATCGCTTAACAAAGTGATCCATGGATGTTCACTTCACAGGAGATAGGAGGCTGGGAGGCATACCTTGGGCAATGGCTGTTTGCAGGATTCGGGGGAGTGTGGCGGGAGCTGTAATTACCTAGATCTTCTCCATGCGGCGCCAAAACAGGAGGCTGCTATGTCCTTTTTTGATTGAATAAAAACAATTGAACACATAGTAAAGTATGTAAAGCGTATGTAAAAACTCTTACTTTATTTAAAATCCACGAGTTACATTCATAAAAGGACATAAGGTTAGTTAAAACCACAATCATCTACTCCAGTGATACCAGGCTGATTAAACACGTTGGACCTTGGTCATGTGTGCATGTGTGATGATGTCACATTGTAGCCGTACCCTACATGTTTCAACAGAAATTATGTTGTCGGGGGGATGACAGCTGATAAGGTATTAGGAACATAGGAATAACCTGAAGACCATTCAGCAATTTCTTATAGTGACAGACCAGTTTAAATAATCTGCTGGGCACCAGGAGCACATGGCAATATCTATGTGCATGTCCACGTGTGTGTGTATGTGTAAGCGTATTAGGAACATAGGAATAACCTGAAGACCATTCAGCAATTTCTTATAGTGACAGACCAGTTTAAATAATCTGCTGGGCACCAGGAGCACATGGCAATATCTATGTGCATGTCCACGTGTGTGTGTATGTGTAAGCGTGCACACACAAATTAGAGCATGACAAACTAGAATGGTATATCTCACTTTGCTTAGAAGTATGAGCATGTGTAACACGTTGTTTACATAATATTTGTATTATTGAGAACCTTGTTGTCTGTCAAAACTTATTTCCAATAGAAATCATTGGAAAAAAAGTAAGAGCATGTGTGCAAAACATTGGTTATCTGGTGATGGGAATCTGGTTTACCTAACAGTTCTCCTCTCTGGAAAGGAAGCTGTACCTGAAGACCTTCATGCATGCATCCCCCTAATTATGTTTCAATCATTCTGTGGATCCGTGCTTTCTCAACCATCTCTGCTTGTTCTTGATTATTTCACATATCACCGGAATTATGGGGAAATATCAGCTCCTGGGAGACAACGAGGAATATTGGTGACTAATCATCTGCCTTCTGCCTGCCTTTTCTATGTGCAGCTTTTTTTCTATGTACAGGTCCTCTTTAGGGGAGGAAGGGTTAGAACTTCATTGTTTTATTGCCTCAGTGGGATCACAAACAAAAATACCAAAAAAATAAAAACACAAAAAATGGCTATAATTAGGCTTTAAATACCTTTTTTTAACCTCTTCCCGCCTGTAGGCTGTCGTATGACGTCCTGGACTTTGAGTGGAGATATTTGAATGATGCCTGCAGCTGTAGCCTTTTTCTGTCAGTGATTCCCTGCAAAGTAAAAACAATCATAGTGGCTGTTCAGGTGGTCCCCTATGACCTTCGGAGGCCGAGTGTGATGTTTTGACGTCATTTTCGGCCTCCGCAGATGTAAACATTGCCATGTTTTTAGCTGGAAAGGCTGAGATTTTTTTTCCTTATGTCTGTCTTTCCAGCCTTGAGGAGAGATGTGGGGTCTTATAAACATGCACTATTCCTATGACAAGGGATGCTTACATTCCTTGTAATAGAAATAACATTGATAAAAAAAAAGTAGGGAAAGTGTAAATATAAAATAGTTCTAAAAAATGTTATTAAATTGCCCCCGTGTGCTATCACAGAGAAGCGAACACTAATGTACAATGCGCCCGAATATGTAAACGGCGATCAAATCACACATGTAAGGTATTGCCGCAAATGTTACAGCAAGAGCAATAATTCTAGCCCAAGAAGCCTATGGAGATTTTTAAGCACCAAAGTTGGGCGCCATTCCACAAGTGTGGGAAATTTTAAAGCCTGACATAATATGTATATATTTACTCAGCATAACATCATCTTTCACATTATACAATAACATTTGGCTAAGTTTAGTGTTTTTTCATTCATTCATTCATTCATTCCATTTAAAAAAAGAGTTTGAAAAATTGCTGCACAAATACCGTGTGACTTAAAAAGTTGCAACAGCCTCCATTTTTTTCCCTAGGATCTCTGCTAAAAAAAAAAAAACATATATAATGCTTGGGGGTTCTGAGTAATTTTTTGAGCAAAAAAATTAGGATTTTTACATGTAGGAGAGGAGTGCCGGAATGTATCTGCAATACAAGCAATTCCCTCAAGGAATAAATTAATTTCACCATATGCATTGACTGTTTTGGTTACTGAATGGCTGTGGTGCATCAAATTAATATCGTAAAGCTGGATGATTTATGTTCAATAATGTGGCTATTAAGAAGAACAGAAATGAAAGAAGAATACGATTCAGAGAGCCCAATGATGTGCAAGTTTTTCGCATCTCAAGCGATTCTCTAAATCATCCACTTTTTCCTGTAGAGTCTTCTGAACAGTGGAGAGCCTGGCTAGAGCAGAAGACATAGCAGTGGCATCATCCTCTATGGAGAAGATGTGCTTCTCTGTGTGGTCAATACACAGGGCTTGAAGCTGAGGCGCATTATGGATGTGTACTAGCCTTTTAAGGACCACTTTGTCCACTGCTTGAGTGACCATAGGGGTCAAAGGTGCTACCACAGCCTGGGCAATACTAGCAATACAGGTCCTCTTTAGGGGAGGAAAGGTTAGAACTTTGTTGTTTTTATTGCCTCAGTGGGATCACAAACAAAAATACCAAAAAAATAAAAACACAAAAAATGGCTATAATTAGGCTTTAAATACCTTTTTTTAACCTCTTCCCGTCTGTAGGCTGTCATATGACGTCCTGGACTTTGAGTGGAGATATTTGAATGATGCCTTTTTTCTGTCGGCAATTCCCTGCAAAGTAAAAACAACCATAGTGGCTGTTCAGGTGGTCCCCGGGCCATCTCTATGACCTTCGGAGGCCGGGTGTGATGTTATGATGTCACTTTTAGCTTCAGCAGATGTAAACACTGCCATGTTTTTTGCTGGAAATGCTGATATATTTTTTTCTTATCTCAGGCTTTCCAGCCTAGAGGAGAAATGTGGGGTCTTATAGACATGCACTATTCCTCCTCTGTAACTCTGAACAGTTAACCTGTAAAAAAAAGTTAAAGTGTTGCCTGTGGAGATTTGTAAGCTCCATAGTTTGGCGCCATTCCACAAGTGTGTGCAATTTTAAAGCCTAACATGATATGTATCTATTTACTCAGCATAACATCATCTTTCACATCATACAATAAAATTTGGCTAACTTTAGTGGGTTTTTTTTTTATTCATTCATTCCATTAAAAAAAACGAGTTTGAAAAATTTCTGCACAAATACTGTGTGATATAAAAAGTTGCAACAGCCGCCATTTTATTCCCTAGGATCTCTGCTAAAAAACATATATAATGCTTGGGTTTTCGAGGAAAAAAACTTATGATTTGTACATGTAGGAGAGGAGTGCCAGAATTGGCTTGGACTGGAAGTAGTTAAGCAAGCTTGCTATAGAGTCACAATAGAAGCTCTCTAAAGCATGTATCTGCAATACAAGCAATTCCCTTTACAGTTCAACATATGAATGGACTGTTTTGGTTACTGAATGGCTGTAGTGCATCAAATTAATATTGTAAAGCTGGATGTTTTATGTTCAATATTGTGGCTAATAAGAAGAACAGAAATGTAACTACTGTAAACCTGCATCCTGAAGAAGAACAAATACTTGAACAATATTTTGTGTGCACATATGTAGCGGTTATACTATTGTTTCCAGAATACATTGACTTTAAAAGAACAATTTCACCCAACCTACTTGCGTATATTGAGTGACTGAAGTGGTATAAGCTTTATTGGTGAATATTGGTTATCATTCTTTATTGTTTGTTACACTGTTAGAAAATCAAGGCCAGACATCATAAAGTAAATGTTAATAAATAATTTTTTAATCCTATCTGAAAAATACATTCATTTAACTTTTATGAATAGTGCATTTAAATGCAGTTTGCTTTATTGTTTCATGTTGTAATTATAAGCCCCAATAACCTTTTGTTGTTATCTAATGAGTGATATGAGAAAGCACTATTATATTGCATCCCACCATTGAAAATTACAGAAACTAATAGAAAATATATGTTTTACTATTCACACAATCACAGTTAAAACCTTTTTGTATAATAGAAAGCATGCACGTTTCCCAGAGATGTGGAAACAAATTATCAAGAGCCTGTAAAAAAATAAATAAAATCAAAGCTCTGTATCCATAAATTGGAAAAGAACAGACAAATAACAATATCATGCCTTTGTTACCTCGGTTCTTTCTCAACTGTTGATTTAAGGGTTTTCCTATTTAACTTCTTAATATAATATAGCCATGCTACCTCTAGGGAAACTATACTAGTAATGCCATTAATATAGTACAACACTAGTCAAAATCAGGTGAGATTGCACATGACAGTTAAAACTGGGAGCAAGATATCTTTATGGTGGATATTGTTTTTTTTTAAATAGTGATATAAAACAATATTTTCGCAAATGTTACTGCTTTCACAAACAAGAAGGGATTCAACAAAGATAAATATAGCTCTCAAAAGAAGTGACCAAAACATACCAGTAAATCAATGCTTTGGTGCTTCAACATATCTCATTTAAATATTCCAGAGTAGTGTAGTTGCTGCAAAGATTTAATCAGCAGCTGGATTTGTAAAATGTTTGGGGGATGCAATGTCCTTTCCTCTAGCATGTACCTGCAACATCTAAATGTTAAATTGGAGTTCCTTTTATTTATTGCATTTATTCTATATTACCATGTCAGTTTTAAAGTGTAAGCAAACCCTAACAATAAATGTTTCTTGTCTGATCCCTTTTGGACTTTTAAATAGGGAGGGATGACGTTCATATTTGACACTACCATGAGTTTACGGTAAATCCTGCATTTTTGAGGTTTCAGCTAAATTTTGGTGAATTTAGCTGGGCTAAATTTCTTTGTAACCATAGCTGGCTTAGTAGGGAAAATAATGAAGCCTCTGATGTGTGCCAGTTGCCTCACTATTAAAGGGCAGGTCCTCAGCAGCCATTTATTAGTATGTGTTTGAATAGGAGAGCTGACAGTCTGTGTAGGGGAAGTTAGTTGTTATTTTGTGATTGTGACAGACTCAGCCGGGACAGAGGCTTTTGGAGGGGACTGAATGCTAGCCTCTTGCCTTGCGATCATGGGCCCTGGCGTTTGGGGGAACTGTGCTTATTGTGAGCTATATGCCTGGGGACCCTTGAGGTGGTGTTACTTTGGATTCAGGTCCATGTCCCCCCAAGACACACAGACTCTGGGAACCCTGTATATGCCATATTAGAAAGAGTGACTGATTCATACTGTTGGGACATATACTGTAAGGAGATGCTAATGTCATCACCTCCAGCCACCTATCTGTCTGTTGTCTTCTATAATGTAAATGAGTCTAGTGTGGCTTCTCTGTCACCCATTGTTGCTTGTGCTAATTGAAGGAGTTCTGTGTTGATTTGTATGATAATGTGTATTGTAATTAGGGAGTCACATCGGCTGCGTTAGGAGATTAGTTAATTAGCTCATGTTAATGTATGTGTCTGGTATTGTTAGAGCAATGTGAGCAGGAGGGGTGAACTCCCTCCTCTTCTACTGTATATAAGATTTGTATTCTGGTTCTAATAAATAGTCCATGTTCAGCAGACAAACAAGTATCATCTCATTGTGTGCTTGTGAGCAGTTGGAATATCTCTAATACCTTTATTCAGCTCCGACTGCCTGACCGGCTTATCACTCCCCCCCACCTCCCCACAGCTTTACAGTTTCATAGCCCGTCTAAAAGGTACCGTTGGTGCCGCTGGTACCACTGGTACCGCTGGTCCCGCAGATTGTGAAACCACGGACCAACAAGGCTTACCATTCTTAGAGGGGGTCTCTCTTACTGGATGCTGGTGGTTTTGTGGAGGACAAGCTACTGGACACTCGCAGTAGCCACAGCAGCAGGGGACAGAGGTCAGAGGGGCCAGGACGGAGCTTTCCTCCCCCGTAGAAGACAGGAGGAGGGAGGAAAGTGTGAGCGGAATAGAGGAAGTGGCAGTCTCTCACCGCAGCATACAGCCTGCTGTCCACAGCAGATATAGCACCCACAGCAGCCATAGTGTATTGACCTTCGAGTGCCATCCACCTACTATAGTGCCATCCATCCACCTACCATATCCTACCGCATCCACCTTGCTGTAGAAGTTGCTGAATCTCGAATGCTCCCCATCTCCAGCTGCATCCATCCATCCATCTCAGCCTGTAGTTGGGGCGCCTGTTGTATTCGCTGAACACCTTGAATGCTTAACCGTCCCGGATCTTGCCTTGTATGTGACTCCCTATAGGCTGATTGGCTAGGGAGAAACCAAGGTTCTGGGGAGAGCCCCCCTTGCATATTCCCTGCTTCCCCTTCGCTGTTTTTTTTCTCTTCTCTGTCTCCTGGGCCATAAGCTTCTGAAACAACAATATTAAACTTAGGAATACAAAGGAAAGAGGAAATAGCGTTACAACAGGAGTTGCCGTTTTCCTGGGAGCAAGAAGCACTAACATATCTGGGAATTAAATTAACTCCTACTATAGGAAAAATATATTCAGCTAGTTATGTTTCATTACTGAATGAAGTAAAAGAAGATATAGGAAGCCTATCGAGGAGACCTAAATCGTGGATGGGAAGAATAAATGTATTAAAAATTGTGATTTCACCAAAACTGTTATACAAATTCCAAATACTTCCGATATGGATACCTCAATGTTTTGTTTTTTTTAAACTATGAAAACATTAATTTTGAAATATATCTGGCAGAATAAAAAACCAAGAGTAAGTGGCTGGATCCTATCTAGGAAAAAAAAGAAAGGAGGTTTGGCAGTGCCGGATATTAAAAGATACTATACGGCAGTAATAATTGCAAGATTAGTGGAATGGGCAAACACAAACACAAATAAGAGATGTGTGAAAATGGAAAACATGTTGCACAAGACACAGTTGAGGAAAAATATTTGGATACCACCTAAAAATAGAACACTTAATTCTGACACGCACAAGCTAACTAAAATTGTTTTTAAAGTATGGGATAGATTATATTGATGGGAAAAGTGGGAGTACAATTCCCCACTAATTCCATTGTCGGGAACAAGTTTTTTCATCCCAGGTAATGGGACACGGATGGGAAGATATATGGGAAAGACACAACTGAAAGATATAATGACACAAGGGAAAATCAGGACAAGATTAGTTTAAATAACAAGGCACGGGTGACAGCAGGTAAGCGAGTGGGAGTACCTGCAACTTAAGCACTTAGTGAGCACAATCACTCAACCAATTAGAGAGGAGAAAATCCTGAATCCAATTGAAAAACTTTGCAATGTTAAAATGCCTAGGAAACATGGAATTTCTCAAATTTATGAAATGTTAACAAATTTTGAAGGAAGTGGGGGTTTACCTTATATAAGGAAATGGGAACAAGACTTAACAACAAAGTTAGAGGAAAAGTAAATGATAGAAGCAGTTTATATCTATGCAACAGATATTGCTACTATTGAAGCTAATTATAAGTGCTTGGTAAGATGGCATCTGACCCCGGAAAGAATTAATAAAATCCAGCCAAGTAGATCTCCTCAATGTTGGAGGGACTGCAAACAAACGGTAACAACAATACATATTTGGTGGGAGTGCCCAAAAATAAAAGAGTACTAGTATAGGATTTTAGGATACATTGAAGTGATAACCAGGGAAAAGATCCCTCAAAATCCCTGGAATGTTATTTCATGGGAACAATAAAACTAAGAAACAATACCAAGAAACTTTGGTCCCTCCCTTGCTCAATGCTGCGAAGGGCCTGATCCCTAAAAAAATGGCTGCAACTGGAGAGGCCATCTATAAAAGAATGGATACAGTGGGTAGATGGGTAGATTATATTTCTGAGATAGAGTACCTTTGCAGCAAAGACCAGGGAACGGAGGAAAGACATTGATTAATTTGGAAGAAATGGCATACGTTTAAGCAAACAGAGAACTACGCAGCAGCCATGATAGCAACGGAAGTGACTGAAATAAGTTTTAATGGCGAAAATACCAGTTCTTAAGGGGGGGGGGGGTGGTAAATAGGATGTTTTGTTAGAATCTTATTGTTTCTATGTATTTTGTATTGTGTGTGAAAACATCTCTAAAAAAAAGTCAATTTAAACCACCTACAAACTGGAAATGGAGAGTCAGCAGAACTACTTGATCACCAATTTGTTGCTGGGGCTTAGATAATCTTTGTCATGCAAAAGCATTGCTCATTTCGATTTCTGAGAATGAGAAAGATAGCACCACAATCATGTATGTAAGGTACATAAGACAGAGAAAAGCAAGAGGCAATCATGTTACAGTAACTGGGGCTTACTGCAATATGGTCTCCAGCAATGAGGATTGGTGGCAGACTGTTTGTGGGAGCCACCAATTTCAGGAGGACTATGTTGTGGGGAAAGGCACTGGCAGGGAGAAACCATTCTAATCCTTCTGGTGGCACTGCCCCACAATCATAGATTACTGCTATCCCCAGGGCCAGTCCGTGGAGCTCTGCAGTGTGGGCCCTTTTAAATGTATTTGCTGCTGACAGCATTATTATGGTCTGCAGCCTCTGCCTGCAGCATATCAGCTATGATAAAATCAGCAGCCAATTGGATACCACATGCATTTGGAGACACACGACTGCACAGAAGGCGGTGGAAACAGTACCTCAATGAGATTAGTCATCATCAAAAGGCTTGCACTTCTTGTCCACATTCCTCACTTTCTGAATCTCCTCCCCCTCCATAACATTTTCCTTTTGAATTCAATGCAACATCAGCAGCCTCTAGTGTCAGGGAGGAAAGTTCTGCAAGGGGTTTCAGAGGCTTATGGGCCCATGCAGAATTCTCCTATTCCCATCCTACTATCTCCAGCAGAATTCTTCCCAAAACTAGTGTATTTTGCACAGCTGTTAAAGCAGAAGAATAAAATGTCCCCAAATCATCCCGATGCCCTGCATCTTAATAATAGTTTGACAAAACTTTGCAGCAGCTTCCAATTCGGATTGTGAAATTAGCCCCCTTTCTTGAGTTTTTGAGCTGTGGTACACCACAGTGACAAGTATGAAACTGGCATTCATTTACCTAGAAGGCAATCTCTGCCCTCCACCAGCATCTGGAATGTGGCTGTGTATGCTAGACCATGCTCTCAGCCACTGGGTACAAAAGACCATGGACACATGGACACATGGTCCAGTAAGCATAAGCAGAGACACTTATATATATTTCATGGCACACTGGAGCATTGTTCTGGCACCTGGGACTGGGCACACCACTGGAAATGGTGTTTCTGCCACATGTCTTGTCCAATGATGGCGTTGCCTTGTTTCTTCTCCAATGGTGACAGTGCAGTCACCTGTATTCCCTCCTCACTGGCCTCCTCCTCTGCCCCCCAAAGCTAAACACTGATATGCTTTTTAGCAACTTGTATGACTGGGAGACAGAACTACACCACACTAGACAACTCTAATGCCGATTACACACGGTCGTTTTTGTCTTGTAAAAAACATTGTTTTATCTCTTGAAAAAAAACTACGTTTTTCAAACTTAATTTTAAAAAACGACGTTGCCTATACACCATCGTTTTCTGAAAATGCTCTTGCAAAGTGCAGTTAAGTAAGACACTTTCGACGGCACTCTGTTCCATTGAAGTTCCTGTCTCATAACTTGCTTCTGAGCATGCGCGGGCTTAAAAACGTCATTTTAAATGTCGTTTTGCCACACACGATCATTTTTTATGACACAAAAAACTACATTCAAAAAATTCAAATTCGAATTTTTTTTTTTGGTCTTTTTTTTTAAGACATAAAACGACATTTTGCCCACACACAATCATTTTAAATTACGTTTTTTAAAACGTCATTTTTTTCATCAAAAAAAAAACGACCATGTGTACGCGGCATCAGAGGCAGCTGACCCAACAACATCTTCAACCGGGCAAGGTTGTGTGTGACACCTGCGATAACCTGCAGACTTCCATTTGCCAGGTAAAACACACATCTACCCTGCCTAGCACATATCCTCAGAAAGGTAGAACAGTGATTCATTTTAGAGTACCTTGGCTTCCAGGGAGTCCTTCTTCATGCTAGAAAGGTTTGTGATAGCTTCAAATGATCATACTGGTCAGTGTTCACCTGGCGGCTTAGTATTCGCCTGATAGAAATGCAGTACCAAGAGAAGCCTCCTGCCAACTTATTCATCTATCACACCTCCACATGCTGTTACTCAACTGATCAATGAGTACCTGTGAGATTATGGTACTATCACAGATTGTGGGGCACTGCTTTTTATTCACTGCATCAAAAAAAAAAAATATTAGTTTAGGATACAAGCAGCATTTTGGCAACAAGAATTATTAACCATGACAGGTCAGGGATTAGTAATGCAAATCTCTTTAGTTGTACTGAGCTTTAACTAGGGCACTAGGTGCCAAATGTCAGTGCTAGACCTGCACACCACTTCATTCTAATGTGCACATGTAGAACTTTCAGTACAGCCATGCACTTGATCTTTCTGACACTCACTAATATATTTCAGCCTAACCAAGCTACTGACACATTGATTATCCACTCAACACAATTTGTGTCTCAAATAATACATGTTAAAATATTTTAAAGAACTAGAGAAGAATGGAGCCAGTGTGGTCATGTGACTATTGGAAAAACTGTAAAAAAATATATATATTTGTTAGGACTTTGGAGCAGTGATGGATTCCATCAATTAGCTATACTTATGTATGCTGTTTGTTCAATTTACCTGTACTTGTTATGTGTTCTTTTGTTGAAAAAAAAACTGCTCCTATTTACTATTATGACTTGATAAATGTTGGATCACATTTACAAAGAAATTTGTGCAATTTCTTAAAGAGTTTACAAACTCTTTCTGTACGTAACGTTTTTAATAAATTAGATGCATACCAGTCTTCAGAAACAATGTAGCTTAAGACTGACAATTCATGGACAAAATAAGAATGGGAAAGGAGGAACACAGCCGCCTTCAGGTAAGTTAATTAATCTTGAATTGTTTTAGAAACACACCACTGATTTTTATTTCATAAACTCTTTACAGATTTCATATAGTGAACATACAATGTTTGATTAAGATTTACTGATTGCCTCCAATTTAGTCTATGTATTTTATAATTAAGATACAAGAAGTTCTAATAAAATAGGGACAGTTTTCAGAAGTGAAGATAACAAGCTCATTCTGTGTAGACCCTGGGGTCATTGAGGAAGCAATTAAATGCTCTCCAGGGTACATTATAAAAAGAGAGGTTTGATGGGTGAATGGCCTTCTCATATTTGCCTAATTTTCCTTTTTTATTTTTATTTTATTTAGGAGAAAAAATAGATGTTTTACTGTGCATTAAGGCACAGGTTTTGCTGGCATTTTTCGTTTTCATTATTTGTATATTATATGCCAAACAGTAATATCAATTATGTACTGTTCCAGAGGGCATCAAGATAATTTCAAGTATGTAATTTGTCTTGTGTATGACAGAAAAGAAGATAGGAGCACACATGCCAGCATATACAATGACTTTGTAAGATAATGTCTGAAAAAAAGGAACTTTAGACCAAGGTTGTAATTAAAAATATGAAGAGTATAACCAATTTTAAATCAATCTGCAATATACTATTTTGAAAAAGCCAACTTGCATAGCCAAATGTTAAGAGAATGGTAGTGTATGGCATATTCTTAGATGATCCCTTTCTAAAAACTGAAGACCTGACCTAAGCACTGTACCTGTCTGTTTATTCTCTAGTGACATAAGAGAAGATTGCAAGGCTTTCTCCCTGGTGTGGAGAAAGCCTCTTGAGGGGGGAGGGGGCGAGCAGGCAAGTCAGGACGCCCACTAACATACAGCGCCGTTGTCTATCTGCAAAGTAGAGAGTGTCCTGACTTGCCTGCTCGCCCCCTCCCCCCTCAAGAGGCTTTCTCCACAGCAGGGAGAAAGACTTGCATCACTGTGTGGAGTTACAGACAGAAGAACAGAAGAAATAAGGACATTTAAAAGAAAAATCAAAAGATGAGGTAAGTGAAGGAGGACTGCACTAAGGTAAAGAAAAGCTATTTCGGGAAAAAAAAATCCTTTACAACCCCTTTAAAGATTGCTGTTCACAAGCACAAACCATCCAACTTGAAGGAGCTGTAGAAGTTTTGCAAGGAGGAATGGACGAAAATCCCAGTGGTAAGATGTGCCAAGCTCATAGAAACTTATCCAAAATGACTTGGCGCTGTGAAAGCTGCAAAAGGTGGCTCTACAAAGGGGGGGTAAATAATTATACTGATACACTTGCTCCTAGGGGCCTGAACATTGAATTAGACATAAATTGCTTCATCAGTGATTATTGATTGTGCCATTGGGTTTATATTTACTGTGTTACGTTTCACTGGTCTATTCTCTCAAATTGGCCTTTTTAAGACATTTTTTTGCTACAATTTATTTAATCACCGCTAGATGGAGTCTGTGGGGCATTATGATCTTATCATGTTCATTATAGGTGCTATAGTATATAATTGATTATGAATTACTAATGGACTTTTTTAGCTGTGTGTCTTTACCCATTTGTATCTGGTTTATTATATTCTTTTTTATCTTACCACTATTTTTGAATTGATTTTATAAATTATTCTTAAACTTTTTTAAAAATAATTGTTTATTTAACTTTTTGTTTATGAGGTATGCAGATCTATGAAATCACCACTAGATGGAGTCTGTGGGGCATTATGTTGTTATTTTGCATTTTAACATGGTGGGTATATATAATATATCACCTAGGCTGCTCCTCTTTCTTTTATCAATTTATATCTTTTTATGTTCAGCTATTAGCTGCCATAGAACATAAGATAACACAGACTGGTATATGCGAATATAATAAACCATTACAGTTTCCAATGTCTGTTTATTTTTATTAAAGTATCTATTGTTGTAAAATAATATGATCGAAAATGTGATAATGTGCATATCACATGTCATTATTACTTCCTGTGTTATGCCCGCAATGCTTAGGTTGAACCGTTACGTGCTCGGTTTGAGTATTGTATGCGGCATATAATGTTTTAAGTCCCGTCTCAGTCCGCAATGAGATACCGTCGGCTTTCAGGGTCGGGGCGGAGCAAGCACCGCGATCCGCCTTTGCTCTGTGCTGATTGGAGCGGCTCTGATAGGACTGGCTTTTTAAATCCTCGCCTGCCGTCGTGAAGCCACTCCCTCTGTCGAAGTCTTATGACGAAACGCGTCAGGAGGGGCTTCAACGACGCTAGGAAGTGACACGTGCGCTCCACCAGAGTCACGTCTGAAACCAGGAAGTGCTGGCAGTCAGCTCATCCATCTGGACAGCACGGCTCGTCTCCCTTGCCGGAGAGGGTGATTATATGCGCTTGTTTATTTTTATTTAATGTACGTGCTTTGATTGAAGGGATGTTTACCTGTGGGTTCTCTTGTGTTTCACATTAAAACGGAATTACGCTATATGCTCCTTTTCCTGTGTTTTTCGTTCGATCTGGAGACCCGTAGATCCCTTCTGATGTGAAGAGCTGTATCATTCTGTGGATATTCATACATTGCCTTACTTTTTGGGTTTTCCGGTGAGTGCGTACCCCAAAGGGGGATTTCTAGTCCCACGAGGTGTTTGAGAATACAGGTGGAAGGTGCTTGCTATCCTACTTTTCAAACTCTGCTATCAACGGACTGTTTTTCTACTATTACACTGATACACTCTATAATTGACGCTACACTTAAGTGTAGAGGTGGTATCTCTTTCTGGGATCTACACTGGATTATCACCACCAGCGCTGTTTATGGTTTTAACTTTTGGGACATTTTTTTAATGTTGTTTTATGGTGTACTTTCCATTTTTTTTTAAAATAATTATGCCCATTGACTTTTTTTGTTATTTTGGCCTATTTGTTGTTTTTTTCACGATAAAAAAAAAAATCTTCAAAATTGTGGGCATTTTCTGTAAATTAAATGATGCAAATCCTCAAACAATCCATGTTAATCCCAGGTTGTGAGGCAAAAAAACGTGAAAAATGCCAAGGGGGTGAATACTTTTGCAAGGCACTGTATAACCTCAGTAAGCAGGCTTCTCTCTGTTTAGCTGATTCATCTAACACAGCTTATTTTTGGTCAGTGCAGGCTATTCTTTTAGTGAGTTCATGGCAGAGAGCAGTGGTGATTTCACTTGCCAGAGACTATAGGTCTGCCTTAGTCGATAAGGCTGCTAAGAGCTGCTTTAGAGGTACAGACAAGGCTTCAGTTTTGTGTTCCAGAGGCACAGGAGGTAGAGGCAAACAGAGCCAGGATAAGAATAGGAGAAACAAGAGGGCTCATTTATTCTACTTTGTGGATTCCACCACTGGGGCTGTGGGGAGATTGTGGTCAGCAGCAGTGAAAGCCCAGTCCTTGAGGCAGTCAGGTAATTGGAAGAGACCAGGGAGTGGTTTTCTTCTTTTGACTGGAGCAGGAATGGCTGTCAGCTGTGTGTAGCTGCTGATATGCCTCCCTCAGGTTGCAGAACTTCCATAAACTGTGACTTCACTTTGCCCTTGTCAGGCTATGCCACTAGACAAGGGTAGTTTTTATATTTCTGCTGGGAACCTGCTTAATCGGAAATAATTGTGTCATTACTTAAAATAACAAAGTAATACATATACAGTATATATTTTTAAGAGCAAACAAGACGTTCCTCTCATATTATTGCCTCCATTCACAAAGTGGTATCTTCTGATTTAAGATCTGCCATAAAATACCTCATAGCGTTTGTCAAACCATTTCTTTTAAATTCATTAAAAAATGCTTGAAAAATAAGGCATGCATTATTTCATCGAAATGTGTGGTATTTATCCCATTTATCTCATGAAACCAATCAGTATTTTTTTTTCTTTCAAAATATTTTATTTTCAAAAGGTATTCAATACATTGTAAAATGTAAATTGTTTATAAATGAATAAATAACAATGCATTAATACATAAATAAATATTTGAACCCGGAGGCTGAGAACTTGGAAAAATTCATCACATGTCCAGAATATGTATAAAAAAAAAGAAGTTGCAGTACATCCTATAGTAACATAAAAGCTTTTAGTGTTATAATATCCCAGTGGGACTAAGATCCTCTAATCCCCTTAGAACCCCTATCGGGATCTGATTGTGCTAAAAAAGAGAATCATCAGTCTCCTTTATGGTCTCAACCCGAGACCTTCTGAGCTTCTCGATTATAGTGGCATTTTTAAACATTTGGTATTCCAGAGTTACTTATCTAGCACTCTGTGTTCCCATTTAACAGAAAGTAATTAGTAAACCTTAAAGTCATCTCCAGGTATATCATCAATCTGAGAATAATAAACAAAAATAAAGGACAGAAGAGAATAGGAAAAAGAGAAGGAGTATAAGGGAGAAGGGAATTGAAAGAGAAAAGTAATGTAGATTTGGGAGTTGATGGAACTTCTTGGTTAAGTGAAAGCCCTATAAAGTTGTCCCATGGTTCCCAGATTTTTTCCCACTTCGGGATTGTGTTGTTTAGGATACTGGACAACTTTACCAATCAGTATTTTATCACATGACATCATATCCTATCCACCTCCTTGGATATAGTGGAGAGAAATTAGAACACCCGTTCATTTTTATTTCTGCCTGTGCCCCTGTAAGGCCTCGTACACACGATCAAATCTGTCTGCTGGAAACGGTCTGCTAGACCATTTCAGCAGACAGATTCGATCGTGTGTACGGGCAAACAGACGGATTTGGCCACCCGACAGATTTCAAAGCATGCTTTAAAATCTGTCGGCTGGGAACCCGTCCGCCCGACATGTCTGCTGGTTAGTACGCTAACCAGCAGACATGTCTTCTCGCATACGCGCCGAATGGTTTCGACGCATGCGCGGAAGTGTTTTACTTCCTGGTGTGGTGATGTGGCGGCGTCAACGTCACCGCCACGTCACCAACACGTCAGCGCGCTGTCTGCTGGCGGGGATTTTGGTTTTGTTATGTAGGACGGTGTACCTGGTCGTCAGAGCCTAGTCGCAGGAGGCGGCCTCTCGTACAGCACTGGCTCGGGACCCGCTGGATTTTGGGAACAGCGGACTCGGGAGCGCAGCGGGGTAAGGGTGCCTGGAAGATGGTGCAGGTCAGCACGGCGCTGGTCCCTCCGGGATCACTGGGACAAGAGGGGAGCAGGCACTCTGATGCGGAAGCTAGCGGCTCTGGAGCTGGTGCGGGTGGTAGCGACTCTGATGCGTCTTGGCAAGCAACCTTGGTGCAGACGACAGGCGACTCTGGAGCTGGTGCAGAGCGGAGTAAGCAAGTGGACTAGACGGAGGCTGGGTCAGGCAGGCCGGGTCAGACACGTGAGCAGACAGGGGATTCAGCAGGCAGGCGTAGTCGGTATTCAGGCAGAGGGTCTGGCAGCAGTAATCGTAAACAGAAGGCGGAGTCAAGGCAAGCCGAGGTTGGGTTCGGAGAGATGCGGATCGTCAGACGTAGCCGGGTCGGTATAGGAACTGGTTTAATCAGGATGCAGGGTTATCAGGTAAATAGGCAGATCAGACAGCAAGAGGCTGCTGCATCTGTCTGCCTTTTAAAGGCACATTGGCGCCAAACTCGCGCTAACGTGCACGCACGCGCTCCCGCACGCGCGCGCACACCAGGGGCGCGCCGAGAGCCGGCGGCAGATCCCTGACATTGCCCCCCCCAAGGGGCAGCCTCCGGATGCCAAGCCGAGCCTGTTTCTCAGGGTGGGCAGAAAAAAATGCACAAATTAGTTCTTGGGCATGAACATTGTCCTCGGGTTCCCACGAGTTGTCCTCCGGCCCGTACCCCCTCCACTTGATCAAAAATTGAGTTTGCCCCTGCCGTTTCCTGCAGTCGAGGATGGCCTCTACCACATATTCCTCGCAGCCATCGACCAAAACAGGTTCAGGTGGGCCAGCCCCTCTGTCAGGAAAGGGATCAGGGGTTGCGGGTTTCAGCAACGATACATGGAATACCGGATGAACTTTAAGAGACTCAGGTAAAGACAGTTCATAAAAAACCTCATTGATTCTTCTTCTTACCGGGAAGGGTCCCATGAACCTAGGTGCCAGCTTCTTGGAAGGACAAGCCAATCTGAGATTATTAGTAGAAAGCCATACCTGGTCTCCCGGTTGCAGGTCCAGCTCACCTCTCCTTTTCTTATCGAAGGCTTTCTTGCTGTCGGCTTGAGCTTTCGTTACTGCTTCCTGTAGCACCCGGTTGTTGCGGCTGAGCAAGTCCACCGTGCTCTGCACTGCCGGGACTGGGGATTCTGGAAGAAAATGAGGTAAGAAGGTTAGATTAAAGCCATAATTGGCGAAGAAGGGGGACTGTCCGGTTGCCGAATGGCTGGCATTATTGTAGGCAAATTCTGCCAAAGGCAGCAGGGAGACCCAATCATTCTGGGAAAAGGAAGTAAAACATCTAATATATTGCTCAAGGGTCTGGTTTGTGCGTTCAGTCCGTTGGTTTGGGGATGGTAGGCCGAGGAAAAAGCAAGTTCAATATTCAGGATTTCACACAAGGCTCTCCAGAAACGTGATGTAAACTGGACCCCCCTATCCGACACGATGTTTGAAGGAACCCCGTGGAGTCTGACAATTTCCCTGATGAAGACACGGGCAGTCTCAGCAGCTGATGGAGTACTTTTCAATGGAAGGAAATGGGCCATTTTAGATAAGCGGTCTACGACTACGAAAATTGCTGTGCACCCCTCGGAACATGGAAGCTCTACTATAAAGTCCATGGCGATCATCCGCCATGGTCTATCAGGTACAGGCAGAGGTTTTAGTAAGCCCCAGGCTCGATTCCTTGTTGTCTTGTTTTGATTACAGGTTGGACAGGTATTGACGTATGATTTACAGAATTCCTCCAAACCTGGCCACCAGAAGGTACGCCGTACCAGTTCAAGGGTTTTACGGACTCCAAAATGTCCTGCCAATGGGTGGTCATGAAGTAGTTTTAGGACTTCTACCCGAATGTCTGTCGGAACAAAAATTTGGCTCCTTCTCCAAAAGAGTCCGTCTCTGGGGGTTCCCGGCCGGGAGAATGGTGTCAGGAACAGGTGAGTCTTTGGGATTGTCGTGCATCCGTGATAACGCATCTGGCTTGATGTTTTTTGAGCCGGGGCGGTACGTGATGTGAAAGGAAAAGCGTGAAAAGAATAGTGCCCATCGGGCCTGACGGGGTTTCAATCGTTTTGCGGATCTTAAGTATTCTAAGTTCTTGTGGTCCGTATAGATCAAGACCGGATGTGCAGCGCCCTCCAGGAGGTACCTCCATTCCTCCAGTGCAGCCTTGATGGCGAGTAGTTCCCGGTCGCCAACATCATAATTCCTCTCTGCTGAGGAGAGTTTTCGGGAGAAGAAGCCCACGGGATGCATCAGATCTTTGTTCCCCTGGCGTTGGGAGATGATAGCCCCCACTGCTACTTCGGATGCGTCCACTTCAAGGAGGTAGGGTAGTGCCGGATCAGGATGGCTAAGAATCGGGGCAGATGTAAACAGTCTTTTAAGCGTATCGAAGGCCATTTGGGCTTCTGGGTTCCACCGGAAACGTTGGTTCTGCTTGGTCAGTTGTGTGATTGGCGAGATAATTGCGGAAAAATTCCTAATGAATCGTCTGTAGAAATTTGCGAACCCCACAAATCGTTGCACCCCCTTCTTGTCCAGGGGTACTGGCCAGTCTAGTATGGCGGATACCTTGTTGGGGTCCATCTTAATTCCTGTAGGGGATATAATCAGGCCAAGGAACTGAATGGTTTGTTGTTCAAATTCACATTTCTCGGCCTTGGCATATAGTCTGTGTAGACGGAGGCGACTTAGGACCCTACGGACGTGTTCCCGGTGTTTATCCAGCGATCCGGAGAAAACCAATATGTCGTCTAGGTAGACGATGACGAAAATGTCAAGAAAGTCTCTAAACACGTCGTTGATAAAGTGTTGGAAGGTCGCGGGTGCATTGCACAGACCGAAGGGCATGACCAGATATTCGTAGTGTCCAAAACGGGTGCGAAAAGCCGTCTTCCATTCGTCCCCGTCCCGAATGCGAATTAAGTTGTAAGCTCCCCTCAGGTCCAGCTTCGTGAAGATGGTGGCAGATCTTAGTTTATGAAATAGCTCGGGTATCAATGGCAATGGGTAACGGTTCTTTATTGTAATATTATTTAATTCCCGATAGTCTACGCATGGGCGGAGAGATTGATCCTTTTTACTGACGAAGAATATTCCTGCGCCTGCTGGGGAGGTAGACGGGCGGATGAACCCTTTACTCAAATTTTCGTCAACATACTCCTTCAGAGCTTCCTGTTCCTTCTCAGACAGCGGAAAAATGCGTCCAAAGGGGATCTCGGCCCCTGGGAGGAGCTCGATTGGACAATCGTATGGACGATGAGGCGGAAGGGAGTCGGCTCCTTTTTTACTGAAAACATCGGCAAACTCATGGTAGGGTTCTGGGATAGACTGGAGCAGATTGGGGTCAGTGTCCATACAGAGTAGAGCAGTGGGTGAGCGAGGAGGAGCCGGTATGCAGTTTTGTTGGCAGTAGGAAGAAGCAAATGACACCTCTCCGGATCTCCAGTTAATTAGGGGATCGTGGGCCTGGAGCCAGGGTAGGCCCAAGATCACAGGGAACAGAGGCGAAGAGATGACATCTAGGGTAAGTAGTTCCTTATGCAGGGGAGGAATCGTAGTAAGCAAGGGAAGAGTCTCTTGAGTAACTTGTCCTGAGCTTATGCAGGAGCCGTCAGCCAGGAAAACGGTAAGTCCATGAGTCTTTCTACGTAGCGGAATGTGGTGGAGGTCAGCGAAGGTAGAGTCAATGAAGCAGCTACAAGCTCCCGAGTCAATGATGGCGTTGACTGGCACTGTCTTTTCCTGGAGCTGAAATGAAAGAAGAAGAGCAAGATGGTGGGCATGAGTAGGCAGGGTTGACAGGTTAACAGGATTCGGAGGAGGGCACTTACGCATCTTGATGGGACAGTTGTTCACGTAGTGACCAGCCCCGCCGCAGTAGAGGCACAGATTTAGTTGGCGGCGACGTGCCCGTTCTTCAGTTGGCAGCGTGGGTCGCATGAGGCCGAGTTGCATTGGTTTGGAGGTATCTGGACTGCCCTTCGACCTTGCTGGAGCGTGAGGAGAGCAGACTCGGCGGTGGCGGCCCGTTGAGGGTCATCGTAAAGCTGGGCCATGGCTTCAAAGAAGGCTTGTAGGGACTGGGTCTGAACATTATCCTCTTGCAACAGTCGGTGGGCCCAGGTCTGAGGCTCGTTTTGGAGAAGGGAGATCACAAACCCCACCTTGGTGGCTTCCAACGAGAAAGTCCGAGGTTGCAAAGCAAAATATAGCTCGCAGGCGTTGCGGAAGGCCCGAAACTTCGCCCGATCGCCTGAGAACTGTTCTGGTATAGGGACTCTGGGTTCGGGTGGGAGCATCACCACTGAGGGGGCGGAAGCCGTTGAAGGAGATCTAGCAGAGGTTGAAGGAGTTGCATCGCTGGAGCCAGACAGGGTTTGGACTTGTCCCTCTAACCTCATATACCCTTCTTGTAGGTTCTTGACAGCTTGTGTGAGGGCTGCCAGGTGTTTGCAAATCTCATCCACAGTGGGGGCGACTCCTGCAGGATCTGACATGATGGCTGTCTGATACTGTTATGTAGGATGGTGTACCTGGTCGTCAGAGCCTAGTCGCAGGAGGCGGCCTCTCGTACAGCACTGGCTCGGGAGCCGCTGGATTTTGGGAACAGCGGACTCGGGAGCGCAGCGGGGTAAGGGTGCCTGGAAGATGGTGCAGGTCAGCACGGCGCTGGTCCCTCCGGGATCACTGGGACAAGAGGGGAGTAGGCACTCTGATGCGGAAGCTAGCGGCTCCGGAGCTGGTGCGGGTGGTAGCGACTCTGATGCGTCTTGGCAAGCAACCTTGGTGCAGACGACAGGCGACTCTGGAGCTGGTGCAGAGCGGAGTAAGCAAGTGGACTAGACGGAGGCTGGGTCAGGCAGGCCGGGTCAGACACGTGAGCAGACAGGGGATTCAGCAGGCAGGCGTTGTCGGTATTCAGGCAGAGGGTCTGGCAGCAGTAATCGTAAACAGAAGGCGGAGTCAAGGCAAGCCGAGGTCGGGTTCGGAGAGATGCGGATCGTCAGACGTAGCCGGGTCGGTATAGGAACTGGTTTAATCAGGATACAGGGTTATCAGGTAAATAGGCAGATCAGACAGCAAGAGGCTGCTGCATCTGTCTGCCTTTTAAAGGCACATTGGCGCCAAACTCGCGCTAACGTGCACGCGCGCGCTCCCGCCGCGCACGCGCACGCGCACCACCGGCGCGTGCACGCGCGCGCACACCAGGGGCGCGCCGAGAGCCGGTGGCAGATCCCTGACAGGTTTGCTCGTGTGTACACGCGAGCAAACCAAAATGCCAGCAGACAGATTTGTTCAAATCGGTCGGACAGACCGTTTTGAACAAATCTATTTACTCGTGTGTACGAGGCCTAAGAGAGATTCACTCTCTCTATTTCTACTGTTTCTCCCTACCATTGAAAATGAAAAGGAATGAAAATCCCACATTTTGGGTTGATACCAGAATACTGATGCCACGTACACACGACCGTTTTTTTATGTCGTTAAAAACGATTGTGTGTGGGCTCCAGAGCATTTTTCACACTGTAAAAATGGGCATTAAAAATTTTGAACATGCTCAAAATTTTCACGCCGTTTTTAACGTTGACGTTTTTTAACGTCGTAAAAAATGGTCGTGTTGATTCATGTTACAGGTATGGTGTTTCTAAGCGTACAAATTTTGCAGTCTCTGGTTACTCTTACATGACATCTCATTATGTGTACTTTTATCTCCCAGTGGTCAGACCGGGATCACCCTCTTCCTTTACTTTTTTCCTCTCTTCCCTTTTCTCCTTCTTTTATGTTCTTTTGTTTGTTCTTATTCTTTCTCGCTTTCCCTTCCCTCGCTGCAACTCCTGAGTGAGTGGTGCTGTAATCTCTTTCTGATGACGAACTCTGGTTAATATATTGCTTTTGATTTTTTATGTTTTATATGTATTTGCTTATACTCAGGTACGGCTGTTGTATGTTGCTGTATCATTTACTTTGATACTTTGATACTTTGCTTTGTATTGTTCTTTGTAAAACTGTTTTTTCAATAAAAACTAATTTGAAAAAAAAAATGGTTGTGTGGGCTTTAACAACATGAAAAAAACGTGCATGCTCAGAAGCAAGTTATGAGATGGGAGCGCTCGTTCTGGTAAAACTAGTCTTCATAATGGAGTAAGCACATTCATCACGCTTTAACAGACTGAAAAGACCGAATCGTCTTTTACTAACACAAAATCAGCAAAAGCAGCCCAAAGGGTGGCACCACCCGAATGGAACTTCCCCTTTATAGTGCCGTCGTATGTGTTGTACGTCACTGTGCTTTGCTAGAGCATTTTTTTTTTCACGATCGTGTGTAGGCAAGGCCGTTTTAACGATCGGGTTAAAAAAAACATTGTTTTTTCTAGACCATTAAAAAAAATGTTTTTACAACCCGAAAAACGGTTGTGTGTACGCGGCATAACAGAGGGAAATCTTTCCAATGGGACACAGACAGCAATAAACAAAAAAATGTAAATAAAAGTTTTGACTTTAGTTACACTTTAACTGCTTGCCGACCAGCGAACGACTACATATGTTGACAGCAAATATAGGTAATGAACCACAAAAAAAGTGATAACAAAAGATAAAAAATATAAAAATTGTTATCCTTTAGGTGTTGCCACCGTCCCAAATTGGTAGTAATGAACCCTAAAAGGGCATAAGTACCCAGCGGTACAGCGGGACTTCACAGGCAAACGAAACCCCAAATTTATAAAAATATAATATTTATTAGAAAAAGGGTTTTCATTTTTTAAAAACAAATGCTATCTAAATGCACACATAAAAATATGTCAAGCACACTGATAGTCTGCACAGTATACATTGATGGTAGGAAACATAAATTAAACATGCATTGTACACTTTTTTCTATGAAGAAGAGTATTGCTTCTTGAGCCTAACATGCTTCTTTTGAGGCTCTTGGTATTAGAAAATGTTTAAATACTCTGAAATGAAACAGAAAAACAAAACTCAGAAAAAAAGTTCCATGTATCAACCTCAATATAGTCACATACACATCCATATATACGTTGACAGCATGGCACTGACAGGCAGAAGGACATATATATACATCCCCTTTAAGAAGTCAGAATTGTGGGCCCACGCGAGTGCCCGCCGGGAGCTCCGTGACCCCGAACGCTTGTCCCACGGACTCGATGTCAGCGGGCATACGCCATCGTGTCACATGAAGAAGAAGGGGTAATGCTTATGTAAACAAGAAAATTCTTTGTAATTGTAATCGGTAGTGCCTGAAACAAATACAGAATTTTCGGATCCGACCAAACCACGTATGTAGTCCATATTGCCATTTGTCTAAAAAAGATTTTTATTAGATTATATACTGGTGGAAATGTTATCTTAAAGGTGTCTTTTTCCTTTGATGGTATATGTGTGCCCAAGTATTTTAGAGATAGTCTCCACCTAAATCCAAAGTTAGATTCTATGTTGTTACATAGTAACGGAGGAGTTGCAATTCTCATGGCCTCGGATTTAAGTTAGGAAGCGAGATATGTGGGCATGACATAGAGAACAGCATATCGTCTGCGTATGCCGACACTTTATGGGAGCGCCCTCCCACCTGTATCACTCTTATGTCCGGATTTTGACTAATTCTGTTCAGTAATGGCTCTAAGGACAGAGCGAAAAGTAGGGGTGAGAGGGGGCACCCCTGGCGTGTGCCATTTGCAATGGTGAAAGGTTTCGCGAATACTCCATTCACTTTCACAGCTGCGTGTGGAGCAGTGTAGACACTCATGATCCAGCTTATCATACGTTCCCCAAGACCTACTTGTTTCAGCACCTCAAAAAGGAAATCCCAATTTATTCTATCAAAAGCTTTTTCAGAATCAGTATTCAAGAACACACAGGGTATGGTCATCTCATTGGCACAGTGGACCAGATTAAGAATTGTTATCGTATTATCTCTCGCTTCCCATAAAGAAATAAATCCTACTTTATCTAAATCCACTAGGTAAGAAAGCCATGGTTGGAGAGGGGCCGCCAATATTTTAGTAAAAAGTTTTAAATCTGTGTTCAATAGTGATATAGGTCTATAGCTTCCACATTCTGCCGGGTCTTTCCCTTCTTTTGGGATTACTGTAATGTGTGCCATAAGTGAGTCCGGAGGGAATATAGAAGTCTGGCCTACAGCGTTAAAGACCCTTACCATCTGACCTATTAAAATCGGGAGGAATTCCTTATAGTATCCTACCGTGAAACCATCCGGGCCGGGGGCCTTATCGGGTTTTACCATTTTAAATATTTCAGTCAGTTCCTCGGTAGAGATAGGATTTTCTAAGGTCTGGTGTGTTAGAGATGGAAGTCGGGTCAGGCCTGCTGAAGAAAGATATTCTTCTATAGTAGGTAGTGACGCTGGTGCCTGTGTCAGATTGTATAGGGAAGAGTAGTATTCACCAAATGTCCGTGCAATATCTTTTGGTGTTCGTATTAATTGTCCCCTCCTACCTTTTATTTGTGGTATGTATGTTGATCAATTTTATTTCTTAACCTTTCCTGCTAGCAGTCTGCTACATTTATCTTCCAGTTCATAGTTCGCTTTTTTTCCTTGCTGTATTGTAGCCTTGGCTTTGAAGCGCAAAATGTCTGTGAGCTGTCTTCTAAGATGGCCTAATTCATTGCCCACGAGCAGTAATTGTGTCACTTTGTGCTGCACTTCCAAGGCTTGGATTCTTTCCAATAATTCCCTAGTCTGTTTTTCTTGCTTCCTCTTTAGAATTGACCCTTGCTTGATCAGGATTCCCCTGATCACTGCCTTGTGTGCCTCCCACACCATACACGGGTCGCTTCCTGGGGTGTCATTTACTAGAAAGTATGCTGAAATCTCTTTAGCTACATCATTCCTCACGTCAGGATTTTGAAGTAGACTTTCATTTAGTCGCCAGAATCTCTCTTGTAAGAGAGCCATGCTGGACAGGGAGACACGCAGGGTGATCGGGGCATGATCAGACCAAGTTATATTTCCAATACTAGCTTCTGAAACCGCTGAAATCAAATAGTGGGGTATTAGAAAGAAATCTATGCAGGAGTACACTTGAAGGGGATTAGAGAAAAAAGTATAATCCTTTTCGTCTGTGTGGAAGATCCTCCATATATCCATACTAATTGTAGTTCATGCATCTTCCGCACTATATTTCTTGCAATACCCCTTGGAGTTGATGTTGTGCCTGAAGAGGTATCCATTTTAGGTTCTAAGGAGATGTTAAAATCCCCTCCCCTCCTCAGTGAGGGTGTTCTTCAAAAAAGAGTCTTGATGTACATTTGGTGCATATAGTGTAGCCAGCGTTACTTTGGTACTGCCAATGCTACCTTTAAGAAATAGAAATCTACCATTTGAGTCTATACGTTTGTCTATTAAGGACCAAGGAACACGGTTAGAAATCAGTATTGATATGTACATGGAAAGAATGTATTTGTTTCTTATTGTATTAGGGTCGTTGACTTATTAAATTTTCCCATTTTATTTTTTAATCAGTTTAAATCCTTTCCTCCTTTCCTTTTTCTCCCTTCCCCCTCTCTCCTCTTCCCTTTCCCTTTCCTCCCCCTTCCTCCCCTCCTTCCCCCTTTTTATCCGGGGGGTCTAGAGAAATATTTTCTATTCTTTCTTTTCTATATTTTCCCTCTTTATTCCTTCCCCCCTTTCTCTTCTTCCCAAAAAAAGGGGACAAAAAAAAACACAAAAATATTCATCACTCTACTCAGCCCAGTCCCCCCCCCCATCAGTCTCCAACATTTTCTCCTCCCACCCCCTCCATCCATTCACCCCTAGTGTGACCCTCATTAACCAATAATTTTAACACATTATCTACTTAATAAGACCCTATAACTCTTTTCGTCCACCTCAAATACATCACATTGTAAAAAAAAAGTAATTATACATATATCATACAAATATAACATGTTTATAACCCTCCCCCACTATCTTTGTGATATCCTCTCGGTGTATAATACCCCTATTGGCATTTGAATTCTATATATTTTCTTCCCCTTTTCCCTCCCTCCCTCTCTCCCCTCTAAGAGGAGAGAGAGTAAAAAGGCAAAAAAAAGGGAAAGGGTACAAGCCTCTTATTCCATACTATTACTATATAAAAAAAATATTACATATATCTCTTGTGTGCTCATTCAGTGATTAAATCTGTGAAATAAATTTTCCCCACGAGCCCTTTATGAGGTCCTGCAAAAAGCGCTGTGGACCAAAAGAAAAAAAAATCCTTTTTTGTTTTCTTTTAGAATAAAATAAAAGATGGAGGGGGAGAAGAGCTCCTGGGACTCCATCCACTTATTTCATATGCGGCCTATAGAGTTATAATTACTAAGGGCCTTAGAAAAGATGGGCACAAAAAAGGGGGAGCTTAAGTAAATAACTAGGAGCCACCTCCCATATACAGGGGACCCCGGGGTGTCAAAAGGCAAAACGAAAAGGCAAAAAAATAAAGGGGTGGGGAGGGGGTGAGGACCCTAATACAAGTTTGCACTATTTATTCATATTTCAATGCTATTCACTTAGTGGTCTTTCTAATGTCCCTTCTTCTCCTCTCTTCTGTTGTAACTGATCTTTAGTCTCCATTGGGTTTGTTGGTCGCCTTGTCTGTCCAGGGATATATTGCAACCAATCCGGTACCTCCATTCCCTCTGTCTCCAAGAATACAAATAATTTGGGTAAGTCTGTCCGTTGTTGTAACACTTGTCTATTCCTAATCTGATTCTGTCTTGCAAACATTTTAACCAAAGATATCTCCAAAGATGTTGGGGAAAAATTCAAGTAATCCCACTACATATGACATATTCACTAATGCCGCGTACACCCAATTGGAAATTCTGACAAGAAAAGTCTGATGTGAGCTTCTGGTTGGAAATTCCGACCGTGTGTATGCTCCATCAGACTTTTGCTGTCAGAATTTCTGCCAACAAAAGATTGAGAGCAGGTTCTCTATTTTTCCAACGGAAAAAGTTCTTATTGGAAAATCCGCTAGTCTGTATTCAATTCCGACGTCCAAAAAAACACACATGCTCAGAATCAAGCAGAAGAGCCAAACTGCCTATTGAACTTCATTGATCTTGGCTCGTCATATGTCTTGTATGTCATCGCATTCTTGACGGTCGAAATTTCCGACAAGATTTGTGTGACCACAGTATGCAACACAAGTTTGAACCAACATTCTGTCAGAAAAAAATCACGGTTTTCTTGTCAGAATTACTGATTGTGTGTACGCGGCATAAATAGGGATTAGATCATTTTGATATGCACGCACATTGTATTAGGTTTGGAGTGATTGGGAGGTTTATGCAGCAAACTATGTATTTACTTGTACAGTGCCTTGAAAAATATTCATATCCATTGAGATTTTCCAAATTGTGTCATGTTACAACCAAAAACGTAAATGTATTTTATTGGGATTTTATGTGTTAGACCAACACAAAGTGGTACATCATTGTAAAGTGGAAGGAAAATGATACATGTTTTTCACTTTTTTTTACACATACATATGTGAAAAGTGTGGTGTGCATTTGTATTCAGCCCCCTTTATCCCGATACCCCTAACTATAATCTAGTGGAACCAATTGCCTTCAGAAGTCACCTAATTAGTACAGTAAATAGAGTCTACCTGTGTGTAATTTAATCTCAGTATAAATACAGCTGTTCTGTGAAGATCTCAGCGGTTTGTTAGAGAACCTTAGTGAACAAACAGAATTATATATTATTATATTTTTTGCAGTTTGCGCAAATCCATTGGGGAGAAGGGGGAAAGAGTAAGGAGAGGAAAGGGAAAGGGAGGGTGGGCCTACCTGCCATAGGATTACATCAGTCTGAGTCCAGAGCCAAAACTAAACTTACATGTTATGGGAGATTCCCATGTAAATCAACCAAAGTTCCCAAATTTCAGTGAACTGGGTAAAGGTATCTAACATAGAGTTAATTCTTTTTTCTTGTTCCATAATCCATGTAACCTTTCTCTTCATGTGTAAAATGGAAACCGACGATTTCTTCCATGCAGCCGCTAAAGTGATTCTGGCGCCAGTCAGTATAAATAGAATCAGCTGTCTAATGGCCTTAGAACTCTGTGGTATTAGTCCATTCAATAAGGCTATTGCAGGAGATTGATGGAGGTTACAACCGGTAACTCTCCTGATAATCTGGAATACCCTGTTCCAGAATCCCTGTATCCTAGGGCACTCCCACCAAGTATGGATCATGGTGCCTATTCCTTGACAACCTCTAAAGCATAGTGGTGAGGATGACGGATACATGGTGGCCAATTTAAATGGGACCAAGTACCATCTAGTGAAAATTTTTATATTAGCTTCAATGAGGGATGGACTCTTAAAACCCTTAAGAGATCTAGAGTAGTTTTTTTGCCAGTCCACCAAGTCCCAGTCCTCTTGAAGCTCTCTTTCCCAAGCTAGCATATGAGGTAATTTTATATTATTTGATGCAAGAGATTTGTAGATGATAGAGATATTACCTTTCCTATTCTGATCTTGTTCGCATTTGTGTTCATATGGGGTCAAAAGGCCAGAAATTGTTTTATCGTTCCAAAGTTTCTGAGCAAAGGTATGTATTTGGTGTAATCTGGATCTTTCAGAGGGGGGGGGGGGGGCAAAGGTTGTCTATAAGGAATTGCTCAGGAAGAGGACCTGTATGTTGAAAGAAACGTCCAATGCGGTACACCCCCCTATCAAGCCACCATTTGAAGGAGTCCACTTCCGTTTTGGGGCAGAAAGATGGGTCGAGAAATATACTTGACAAAGGTTTGCCTCTAGAAATTAAGAGTGGATTGCTTTTAAGTGAATCCCATAATACCAATGCTTGTGATAGGGTGGGGGATAGTATAGGGGGTCTACTTTTAGGAGTGCGCCACATGAGTTCTTCAATTGTGGACAATGGGGAAGCCTGTTATTCTATTTCTATCCAATCTGGGCGATCATTTTTAAGGTAAACCTCAGATAATTGCGCTTACCTCGCAGATTGATAATACCATAACAAGTTTGGCACTCCTAGACCTCCCTGTTCAGGTAAGTTAAACAGACTACGAGAGGGAAGACGGGGTCCCTTTTTGTTCCAGATAAACTTGGTGATTTTACCTTGAAAGGATTTTAGATGGCTTTTTATTATCGGGATCAGAAGGGATCGAAAAAGATATAGAAGTTTCGGGAGGAGAGTCATCTTGGTAGAATTAATTCTGCCGATCCAGCCCATTTTCTGCGCTCCCCATTCGGTAAGGTCCTTCTGGAGTTTCCTATACATAGGAGGGTAATTGGCTAAGTATAAATTCTGGAAATTTGGGGTCAGGTTGATACCTAAATAGTTAGTAGACGTAGAGTCCCATTTGAAAGTATATTTGTTTCTCAAGAGGGACACTGTGGGTTCTGAAAGAGAAATATTAAGGGCCCTAGATTTAGGCATGTTTACCGTGAGACCCGAGACTTTAGAGAACTCGTCTAGCAGGGAGAACATTTCTGGATGGGAGGAGATAGGAGAGGTCACGAAGAGTAGTAAATCATCTGCGAATAATGCACATTTGTGTTTTTTTTTATTACAATGAACTCCCCTGATATTCGAGTTATCTCGGATGGCTATGGCCAGAGATTCAATAATAATAGCGAATATCAGAGGAGATAAAGGGCAGCCCTGTCTTGTGCCTCTTTGGATATTTATAGATTCCGAGAATATGCCTTGTAACCGGATTTTAGCTTCAGGGGAGGAATAGAGAGCGGAGATGATTCCTAAAAATTTAGAACCAAACCCCCAACGATTCAAAACATAAAACAAAAATGGCCAAGATACCGAATCAAAGGCTTTCTGGAGATCAAGTGAGAGAAGCATACCTCTTTGTCTAGTGCTTCCAGACAACCTCGAGTACATTAAAGAGATAAGATCAATGGTTCTCCTGATCTGGTCCGGGCCTTGTCTCCCTGTGATAAAACCTACTTGATCTTTGGATATGTATTGACCTAAGAAGGCAGACATCCTATTAGCTATTATTTTAGTAAGTATTTTAAGGTCGTTATTAATGAGGGATATCGGTCTATAGTTCTCCACTAGGCTATGATCTTTATCGGGTTTCGGTATCAACGAAATATAGGCCAAATTAAGTTGTTTATCTATAGGGGAGCCCTCAGTCAAATGATTGTAAAATCGTGCTAGGTAGGGTGATAGAATGATAGAAAATGTTTTGTAGGAAGACCCTGAGAATCCATCAGGGCCAGGAGCTGTGTTTAATTTTAAGTTTTTGATCACTGACATAACTTCCTCAGCTGAAATGGGTGCCTCCATCAACTCCTTGTGAACCTTTGTCAACCTGGGAAGATTCAGGCTGTTCAAATATTCACCTATTTTGTCCGAAGAAAAGTTACTATCCTTAGCGTAGAGCTTGGAATAGAAGTCGTGGAAGGCCCCCATCGGCCGCCGAGGATTTAGGGTAAGGGTACCATCTGCCATTTTTATCTAAGGGATGGTTCTCGATTTAAATCTGGGAGATAGTTTACGTGCTAGCATTGGACCTATTTTATCCTTTAAATGGTAGAACCTGGCACCTGTCCATTTTAGATCATTTTCTGATTTTGCTGTCAGAGCTAGGTTTAAGGCCGATCTAGCAGCGTCAAGATCGTGGGTGGGAACACTGAGAGGGTCTAATTTATGTTTTCTACGTAACTCTAAGTAGGTCTCTTCCAATTTCTCTATGGTCAATTTCTTTTGTCTTCTAAGTTTGGCTGCAATTTGTATTATTTTTCCCCTAACTGTAGCTTTATGGGCAGCCCATAAGGTTTCGGGGGATATATCTTTAGTATCGTTAATTTCAAAATATTCCTTTATAGATTGTTCAATTTCTGCCATGAGAGTGGGACCTTTTAAGATCGACTGGTTAAGTGTCCAGTGAGACATTTTATGAGTTGTGTCCTCTTTTCTCAAGGTTAATAGAACCATGGAGTGGTCTGACCAAGGGACATCCTTTATAGTGGATTTAGAGGCTGTTGGGACATGATGGTTGGATATTAATAAATGGTCTATGCAGGAGTACGATTTGTGAGGATTAGAATAGTGGGTGTAATCTTTCGTTTTCGGATTTAATTCTCTCCAAATATCGGTCAATCGGGATTGATGAAGCATACGAGCTACTTGTGTGCTAATTTTGGTTGGCCTTATGAGTTTATTATTATTTGGTTTGGATTTATCTAAGCCCGAATCGAAAGCCAGGTTGGAGTCTCCTCCCATAATAATGATGCCCTCCATAAGAGGATGGAGGACCTCAAGCATCTGAGAGAAAAACTTCTTCTGTCCCCTATTGGGGGCATAATAGGAGACAAACGTGTATAGCTTCTCGTCAAGAGTTCCTTTTACCAAAATAAATTTGCCTTCCGGGTCTCCATATTCTTTTAGTAAATTAAAATTACAAAATTTGGATCACAAGATAGCCACTCCTTTCGTCTTGTTTTCCGCGTTGGATAAGTAGAATACTGGGAAGTGGGAGTGTAGGAATGAGGGGGAGTACCGCCTTGGGAAGTGTGTCTCCTGCAGGAGCACTATATCTACATGAAGCCCCTTGTATGCCTGGAGGGCTTTTCGTCTTTTAATAGGAGAGTTCAACCCCTGGGTGTTGTGTGTCACAACACCCAGGGGTTTAGTAGTGTTATTTGAGCCAGCCATGGGTCGTAAAGAGTGTTATGGACAGATCGTGTCTTGAAGACTAAGTCCATAGCTCAGAAGACACATGTGATGGCAGGTAGGCCGGGAGGGAGGGTGGGAAGGTAAAGGGGGGAAAGAAGGGGAGAATAGATACATAGAAATAAAGGCAAAAATGGTAACAACAAAGCAAGATGTAGTATTGCAAAAGGTCAAACCATGACCCAGATTGAAGGAAGGGAAGTTTGCTCCTTCCTTCAATCAAACAGAATTTATTAGAGTAGTCCATTTAGAGGACTAACTTCCTACTTGTCAGGGCGACAAAGTGTCGCTCCAAGAAGTAGGTTGAGGCTCAGGGCCTCACCGCCGACTGTCAGCGACAATCAAAAAGTTCATGAATTAAATTTTGAGAAACAAAGGGTTGATCCCCCAAAAATAACAATTGAAGGGATAGTACCTCCCCCCCCAAAAAAATATATATATATATATTTTTGTAATACCATAGGAAAAAATAAAAATTGTAGAACCATATGAGTAAGTAGATATTGAAAAACCACAAGAATAAGTAAATAAATTATATAAGTGAGCCAGTAAACATTAACTCTTACTCTACCAGAAATCCTTATAAGTAATTTGATCAAGAATTGAGAAACAATTCATATTAAAAGAAGGCCTATTGGGGAGAAAAAAAAAACACACAACAACTTATATGAATGGGGGATGGACACCACCGGAGCTAAGATTAAATCATTTCAGTTGATGTTTAGTAGAGTTATTTCAGACTTTCCTGTGTTTGACTCTATTCCAGGGATTTGAGGTTGGACTATTGGGTGTATTTCTTTTAGCTGAGGTTTGTTGCGGTGGTAAAGTGTCCATGGCTGGTTCATGTGAAATAATTTTCAGGTCTAGTAATAGTCTTTCACCTTCTTGAAAGTTGTGTACTACGTGGAGTCTGCCGTTATAGTTGAATTTTAAGGCGAATGGGAAGGCCCATTTTATTTAATGTCTTTTTTCATGAGGGCAGAAAGTAGTGGTTTCATCGCTCTCCTCTTCTGAATGGTGTAGGGAGATATGTCTGAAAATATTTGAATCATTGCACCTTGATATTGAAGGTTTTCTTGTTGTCGAGATTTTTTCATCACCTTGTCTTTGGTGGAGTAATAGTGAGGCTTTACTATCACATCTCTCGGTAAGCCGTCTTTTCTTGGTGGGCCTAGGGATCTATGTGCTCTGTCTAATTCCATTTTGTGAATAGGCATGGATGGGATCAGGATTTTTATGATGTCCTGTATAGCTGAGTGTACATCTGTGATGGACTCAGGTAGCCCCCTGAGCCTGAAATTATCCCTCCTTGATCTGTTCTCCAAATCATCTATTCTGGCCTGGGCCGCCTCCAGTTGTTCTTGCAGGTGTTGTATGTGGTCAGTATTTTGTTCGATTCTAGAGACATTAATATCCAGTTTCCGTTCTATGGATTCGATCCTGTTTCCAAGGCTTTGGAAGTCGGCCCTGATGTCCTCAGTGATTCTTTCAGCGTTCTGAGCGAGGCCCCTATCTAGAATTTCCGATATCCTGTTGAATAAGTCAGTAACATTGAAGGGGGCTTCAGGGGAAGTGGGAGTGTATTAGAATGGATGTAGATAGGGTTTTGAGAAGGGGCCTCAGAAGGGGTTAATTGACCCGACATTTTAGATATTATTCCTTCTTTAACAACAGACGAGTATAGCGCTGTATGTGATATAGAGTCTGATGAAGGGGGTGGTGAGGTGGCTAACAGGTGAGATGAGATTTGTTTGACAGACATAGAATTTTCGGTAATTTCCAGCGTATGTGTCTGGAGTTTGGAGTCCATGTTTTTAAGAGATTCCTCGACGGCTAAAGTTTTAATAGTATTCTTGTTCTTCTTGTTTCGCTTTCCCTTCATGTATTGAATGTGTAGCAGAGTATTTGCACCCACATGAGTCAAAGCTAAGTGAATATTAGGGTCGGCAGATTTATTAAGTATCCTGAATCAACCATTGGGAGGAGCATGATATTTTAGTGCTCAGTTCATACCTGGGTACCAGGGCTTGTAGTCAAACTGTGAAAACTGACAAAATCTGTTATAGGTGGAGTCCCTGTTTAATATAATAAGTGGGTGTCATTACTGTAGATGGGGGGGATCTAAGATCTTCAAAAAATTTTGTCATCAGACACCCGACGGTGAGTGGTGGGTCTTCCCTAAGTCGCCACCTTAAAAGTATCCCTGAAAATTAATTATAGTAAATGACTTGCGATTATTGCAGATTAAGTAAGATATTGTTGAATGAAAGTTTTCCTGGTGTATATTTCTTCAGGTGGTAGACTAAATCTGAGAGGCTGTAATGTACGCTGACAGGGGGGGGATTATGGACTGAGGGTCTTGAGGAGCGATGCTGAGGTAACCACTAGTTTCCTGTCTCTGTGTATTGTATCCACTCACATTGAATTGCTGGGGAGGCCTCAGACAAGGAATGAATCCTAGTGTGTAAAGTCTATTGATGAAAGATAAAATATCAGATGATAATAATCCTTTATGCTGTCACCTTAATCTAGCCAGGTGTGAGGGCTAGTCAGGGGTTCTCAGTGTGGAAGAGTGTCCTGAGGAGATTGACAGAGAGTAGTGATATCCCCCTGGTAGGGATCTGCAGTATGTGGTTATCTCCAGTGGAAATTACCTCACATATGAGCTGCTGTATTTGCAGATACCCCAGAGTCTTTTTCCCTTTTTTTTTTCCTTTCTTTCCCCTTCTTCCTCTCCCCTCTTAGGTTAGTTATTAAATAGCACTGTCTAGGTCACTTGCTGTGCTGACAGGGTGAAACAGAAATGACAATGGGGTTTGAGAGCAGGTATAGAGAGGGAGGGGGGAGGAGGCTGCTAGAGGGCTGAGAGTGTAGCAACATGGATGCAGCTCACCTCCACAGTTATGGCTCAGTCCTTACAGGGCGCTCTGGATGGTCCCACAAACCCCTCCGCTTCCTCTGCTGGTGTTGATGGGTCGCCTCAGGAGGAATTGTGCATTTTTACTTTTTGAGGTAAATATCGCATAAAGGGTTATTAAATTGACATTTTCACTATCGCAGGCATTATTTGGAAACACTGTGTCACACAGTTTTTACAAATATCAAATATAAATATAAATAAAAATATATATATATTTATGTTTAGGTAAATACGACAATAAAAAAGTATTTTGGACGTATGCACAGAAATGTAATCATTTCAATATATAGAATCCAGTAGGGATGAGCTTGATGTTCGAGACGAGTAATATGAGTGAGGACTGAGAATCAAATACCTCTGTAAACTTACACTGCATGTCCTCCCTGATTCTGAAAATCCTTCAAAAGGACCCTAGGATTTGTGGTATCAAGGAGAGGTATCATTACTGGCTAGCAGCCCTTCCTAATCCATGTTACAAGGATAAAGTTGCAGAACTCATCCTGCCTTCGCAGAGGGAGGAAGAAACATCTTCAGGAGGCCTTGAAGAAGGGTTTGTGTATTGCATTTCCAGACCCACGGAGGTTACCATTTACTGGTGCTGGACAATGTGTTTCTGAGTCTTTGTTCGCTCAGAGGCACAGCGTTGGGGAAGGTGGCCGGGTGACTGATTCCTTTAAACAATTTTTCAGTCCTCAGCACCAAGGTCTTATATGTTCAAGCAATCATCGAAAGCATCTGCATTATATGGTCCAGGAATATCTAGGGGCAAGAGCAGACTTGGAAACCTTTCTAACAGAGCATCCACTGGGTTACTGGGTCTTGAGGATGGACCATGGATTGAAAACTTGCTACAAGGGCGAGTTTAGAGGCTGGTGATAAATGGGGAATACTCGGAATGGTCAAGAGTCCCCCATGAGGCTAGCTTCCAACAATATTTTTGGTTTAGGGCACCAACAAAACCCAAGGCCCAATTTTTCTTCCCCTGTTTAACAGGGTCATGTAATTACAGTTTTTTAACCACTTACCTACTGTACCCCCTTCCTGCCCAGACAAAATATAAGCTTCCCGCACTGCGTCGCTTTAACTGACAATTGCGCGGTCGTGCGACGTGGCTCCCAAACAAAATTGGCGTCCTTTTTTTCCCACAAATAGAGCTTTCTTTTGGTGGTATTTGATCACCTCTGCGGTTTTTATTTTTTGCGCTATAAACAAAAATAGAGCGTCAATTTTTAAAAAAATGCAATATTTTTTCCTTTTTGCTATAATAAATAACCCCAAAAAATATATAAAAAAAATATTTTTTCCCTCAGTTTAGGCCGATACGTATTCTTCTACATATTTTTGGTAAAAAAAAAATGCAATAAGCGTTTATCGGTTGGTTTGCGCAAAATTTTTTTTTTTTACTATTAATGGCGGCGATCTGCGATTTTTTTATTGGGACTGCGACGTTATGGCGGACATTTCGGACACTTTTCTGACATTTTTGGGACCATTTACATTTATACAGTGAAAAATGCTATAAATATGCATTGATTACTGTATAAATGTGACTGGCAGTGAAGGGGTTAACCACTAGGGGGCGGGGAAGGGGTTAAATGTGTGTCCTATAAGTGTTCTAACTGTAGGGGGGGGGGGGACTGGGGGAGGTGACCGATTGTGTCCCTATGTACAAGGAACACAATCTGTCACCTCTCTCCCTGACAGGGACGTGCAGCTCTGTGTTTACATACAGAGCTGCACGTCCCAGCTCACTTACAGAGCAATCGCGTGTGCCCGGCGGCGATCGTTGCCGCCGGGCACTCGCACGGGATCCCCGCGGAGCGGCGGGTGCGCGCGCGCGCGCCGCCGGCGACGCGCGCGCGCGCCCCGCCCGCGGCTTTAAAGGGACATCACGTCATATGACGTGATGTCAGAACAATGGAGTCGTCTGCCCGCCGTCAATTGACGGCGGGCAGATGACAAGTGGTTAAATAATATTTAACAGCAGGGCCTATTTCTGTGTCCAACAAGAGTTATGCCCTGTACAAATGAGCAGAATTTCCGTCGGAAAAAAGTTGGATTTTTTTTAGACGGAATTCCGCTCTAGCTTGGCTTGCATTCGGAATTCCTTACAGACGAAAGGATTTTCCGATTCCGATTTAGAACCTGCGCTCAAACTTTTGCTGGCAGAAATCCTGCCAGCAAAAGTCTGATGGAGCATACACACGGTCGTAATTTCCGATAAAAAGCTCACATCAGACTTTTGCAGGTGGAAATTCCACATGTGTGTATGGGCATAACTGTAAGGAGGAACTACAGTGTTTTGGCACCACTAAAGCCAAAGACCCACATTCCTGCACCTGACTGAGGCATGTAATTACAATTTATGAAATAATATTTACTGCGCCCAACAAAAGTAACTTTAAGGAGGAGTTACAGTGTTCTGGCACCAGAAGTTTGTATAGTATATATACTGCAGTTCAGAATATATAGTGCAGTCAGCGTAGTTACAGTATATATAATACAGTGCAGAGTATAAAGTGCAGTGTACAGTATATAATATAGTGTACTAAAATGGTTAGGGGAAACCCTATGACAGAATTAAGAAAAAAACGGCATGGGTCCCCACCAGTCCATATAAGGCCCTTTTGGTCTGGTATAGATTTTAAAAGGCAACTACATGCCAATTTTTTTTTCAAAACAGCGTGGGGTCCCCCCAAAATCCATACTAGGCCCTTCAGGTCTAGATTTCACTCCTTACTACCTATCACTACCTATCACAGTTTTGAGGGCCATAAAATGCCAAGATGGCATAGACCACCCCCAAATGACCCCATTTTGGAAAGTAGACACGCCAAGCTATTTGCTGAGCGGCATGTTGAGTCCATGGAATATTTTATATTTTTGATTTCACTCCTCACTACCTACCACAGTTTTGAAGGCCATAAAATGCCAAGATGGCACAGGTGACTCTGTTTGATGACGGATAGTATCAATTCAACATCTAAATTTCAATCATTGTCTGTGTTTTTAATGTTTGGACATCATGACATCACTTTATTAAATGTTTTCAATATATAAAATAGATATTTTTCTATATATTTTTTTTGTTCATTTGTTGCCTTTAAAATCCCACCTCTAGAGTTTTTTTCATTTTTCATATACAAGGGATGGTGGCAACCATATGTTCCCCTACATGAGTTGGTCCTTTTCAAACATATCAGGACATTGCTGGTCCTTGTTGGGCATATATTGTAATCTTTTTTTTCATGCAGCCTGCTGGCTGAACGAAAAAAAGAGATTGATCGGTAATTATGCCCACCATTAGAATACCTCCCTTCAGCCACCCACTTCTAATGATGGGCATACATGCACCATTTATATATGACAAAGCATGGGGGCATCCTCCCGCAAAAGTTAGGAGCAAATCGCTCCTCCACCCCTGCTTCGGCATATATGCTCTTTTTTTAACTGTGCTGGTGAAATCACCTCCTACAGTGTTGGAGTCACAGCTTTTGTATCGTGGGAACAAACGATGTTGCTGTCAAGATAAATAAATCTGTGCTGTAACTGAATGGCGTACCTGCTAAGCAAATGATGGTTAACATTAAAACAAAGTAACATTACAGCATAACAGCAAGACCTTACCATACCATACCATACCTGTAAAGCAAATATAAATAAAAAACATAGTAAAAAATATATTTTTTTAATGCAACCTGTGCCTAATATACTGAAGCATGGGGCATCCTCCCGCAAAAGTTAAGAGTAAATCGCTCCTCTGCCCCTGCTGCCCGCATGCTGCAGCATATATATATATATATATATATATATATATTTAACTGTGGTGATGAAATTACCTCCTACAGCACTGGAGTCATGGCTTTATGTATAGTGGGAGCAAACACTGTTGCTGTCAAGATGAATAAATCTGCACTGCAGCTGAATGGCGTACCTGAAAACAAAGAATGGTTAACGATAAAACACAGTAAACAGTAAAGTATATAAATTACATACCTGAAAAGCAAACATGATAAAACATAATAACAATAAAACATTGCAGAATAAAATACAGTAAAAAAGAGCAGAACAATAGAGAACGAGAGATAATAGAGAGAGAACAATAAAATGACAACTGTTTTTGATTTTTGATTTTAGATCTTTTTTATTTTTTTTTACTTTTTTTTTACACTTTGTAATGGTTCAGTTCCATGTTTGGGTCTTTCAAAATGCAATGACATCTTGGGAGACCCTGTGTAAGTGTGTCCTTTCCTGTAAAATGCTGTACCCTATGCTAATACTGCACTAGTGTGTGGTAGCATTCAAAACATTGACCAATGCAAAGACCAGGATTGTCAGAACAGAGTGGACAATTTTAACTGGTGTCACGCCTATATCTGTGCTTTCTACAGACATGAAATTTTCTTTGGGGGCTCCTTGGGTAGGGGTACTAGGTACTCATGCAGCCGGTTTACTGCATTTAGTTGGGGATGGTGAGGTGAAGCGCTGCCTGGATACAGGGGGGCTCTGATGATATCTTTCTGGAATTTGAGGAAAGATCCAGTCCATCCTGAAGCTCTGTATAGCACATGAGCGTTCAGCAAAGCCAATTGAAATAAGTATACAGACACTTTTTTGTACCAGCATCTGGCCTTACGAGATACTAGGTATGTCTAGGTATGACCAACAACTGGTCATTGAGGTCCACCCCTCTCATATTTTGCTTATATTCGTGGACACAGAGGGGTTTCACCATAACACCATTCGCCGTACAAATTTGGACTGTCGTGCTTGCGTGAAGGGAGGACAGAAGGAAAACATTCTTATTATCCCTCCACTTCACAGTGAGCAAATTATTACACTTGGAGCAGGCTCTTTCCCCCAGCCTAAGAAGGGAATCTACAAGCCTCTGGGGTAAGCCCCGGTGATTCTGTTGCAAAGTGCCACATGTTCCAATTTGATGATCAAACAAGTGACTAAAAAGTGATAGGCTTGTGTTCCATACTATCTTGCCAGTGCTCCTCAGGGCAGTTCTCCGGCTCTACATGACTATCTCTTCCCTCATAAACCATAAAACTACATGTATAGCCTGTGGCCCTGTCACATCTTGACCCCATATCTGGCACGCTTGCTGGGAAGGTACTGTTTGAAAGACAAGTGGCCAGAAAATGTAATCAGGGACTCATCAACGCAGACAACTTGATGGGGAGTATACAAGGCTGCAAATCGTTTGTTGAAGTGGTTTACGAGGAGCCAAATTTTGTTGAGCCGATCGTATTCAGGGTCTCCACGAGGACGACAAAGTTCATTGTTGTTGAAGTGCATGAACCGCAAGATCTACTCATATCGTGCCCTAGCCATGGAGGCAGAGAACACGGGCAAATAGTAAACTGGATCAATGGACCAATATGACCGCAGCTCACTCAATTTCATTATGCCCATGTCGAGGGAAAGGTCCAGAAAGGTCTTAAATTCGGAAACCTAAATTGGTTTCCATTCTTTAGCAAGGGAGGACTGGAAATTAGCGGCAATGTATTGTCCAGCATACAAATTACTTTGGCCCACAATAGATCTATAGAGATGTTCCATGAAAAACAGTGAATAAAAATCAAGTGCCATAAAATCAACTGTTTTACCCTGAATTCAGGGTTATCCAGTGAATGGGGGAAGTATGAGTGCTGCAGAAGTGGTGGGCTCCAAATTAGGATTGGCAAATTCTGCAGGAAGGACACTATGAGCACGACAGGCCTGTCTTTGTCTTCTTTTTGGTAGCAGCTGGACACTACATGTGCTTGCCACCTCGCCAGCTTAAACTGCATTTATGGGACTCGCCACGTCACCAAGTGTTACTGCAGTGCTGGATGTACGACCAGGGTGTACTAGGCCGCTGATGCTTGCCAGTTCACCAGAACGATGAGCGGCACTAGTACTTTTTTGCTCCATACCAGAGCCCTGCAGTTCTTGCACCTCAACAACAGAAGAAAAAGAATGGGACCGGGTACGCCTGACCTTGGCGGGCACCTCAACTTCTTCATCAGTGCTATCTGTCATGGAGCCGCTATCGTCTACAGGATCGTATTCTGAGCCTGAATCTGACAGATGAGTGACTTCCTCTTCACTATCTGTCATGCTCAGAAACGTGTAGGGGATCCATGTGTGGCGGCCAACAGTGGTTAACTATTTATGGTTATTGTGACATGTTATACATGTTAATATCATAAACAATTATACACCAGAGCTCTTATTGTTGTCCCCTACATGTATTTGGATCCATTCCTTCAATCCCCCTTTTTATATCATCTCATGAATTTGTAATTTTGATACTTGTTTAATAACATTTAATTGATACTTTATTCATGAGTTTTTGCAATTTTTCAAGCTGCGCATAAGCCCTTGGGAGTCAAAACTTTTTTCTTTGCCTCTTCACTAGTGTACCTTCGATTTGCCATTTTGGGCCCTAAATTTATTGTTACAACTAGTGAGATTCACAGGAAAAAAAGCACCTAGGCTGTCAGCAACTGAGTCAAACGCTACCAAAAAAAACACTTGGCGATCGCAGGGATCAGCCTGACTCTGCAATCACTGCAGTTATGTGTTTTGTAAGTGACAGTGATCAATCGATACTGCACTTGGGTGGGCTGGGCTAAGCTGGGCAGAGGGGTAAAACGCAGGTGCTAGCTAGTATCTGGGCTGATCCCACTAACACTGCATTTCTGGGAACCCTAAACTGCTGTAGAACCCTAAACGCTAGTATAGATCTGATCAGATCAGATATTGATCCGTTTAGATACTACACCACTAAGGGAGGTGTATGCTGCTTGCGTGGGTGTTAGCGCTACTGGCACTAATCTGATGCTGCCTGGGGCGACACAGACCCTCTGACACTAAAACCTAACTGATATCACCCGCCGGGCGATCAGGGGGTTAAACCTTTATTGGGTAACAAACGGCGGGTGCCCTGGTGCTATAAAAAGCAAACTTACTAACCATCATCACCCGTAACACTTATACAGTGATCACTGGTGAAAGGGTTAACTAGGGGGCAATAAGGGGGTTTAAAACCTTTATTAGGTAGTATATGGGGTACCTGATGCTTTAAAAACCTGACTGTGAACCTAAATAACTAACTGGCTAACTAATGTCTCCCGTGACACTAATACTACGATCAGAAAAAAGATCGCTTAGTGACACTGGTGACAGGGGGTGGAAGAGTTACCTGGGGGGCAATAAAGGGGTTAAACCTTTATTAGGGGGTTAGGGGGGTACCCTACACCTAAAGGGGCCTACCACTAACTGCCACGACAGGAATAGCAAGGATGCATTTCTGGATAGGCGCACTCTTGAGCAATAGTTGCCTTTATTTAAGATTAGGACAGCACTACAAGCCACAGCAAACAAAACTTGAACAGCTGATACATTTCACATATATCTAGTGTTTAGTCATAGCTTACTAACTGCCATGACACTTTTTACAGTCACAAATGACACCAAATGCAGTGATCAGTAAATAAATAACCACTGCAATCAGTGACACTGTGACTGGGGGTGCAGGGAGTGATTGAAGGGGTGATCGGGGGGTGATTTATGTGCCTATGTGTACTGGTGTCAGTGGTCTGTTGGTGCAACTTACTGTGAGATGTCTTCTCTCCTCGGCGCCAGACCAAAAGACCGACACGAGAAGAGATGACATCACTTCCTCTGCCTGTGTTTACAGTTCACAGGCAGAGGAAGAAGCTCATTTGCCAGGAGCGATTGAGAAGGGTGGCCATGAATCAGTGGCTGTCCCCTCATCACAAATCGCTCCTGTAACGGAGCCCCCCACCCGCTGGGAGGCAGGGACGTATATATACGCCCATCTGCCTGCCCGTGGCGGTCAGAAACTGGTTAATAAGGATGTCCTTAAATTCCGCCTCCCCATCTGAATGGGTATTGGGTACATTGTACCCCTATCCATTCACCAAAAAAGTAAAAACAACAGGGAACCATTTTTGACAATTCCTTTATTTTAAAAAAAGTGTCCCACAATGTCCATCAATCTTCAATCACGCCGCCGATGGACCCAAAAAAGAGAAAAAAAAGCTCAGCCTCAATGGGAGGGATCCCGCCGACTGCTGTCTCTTGGATGTGACAGCTATTATATAGACATATAGGGCCACAACTTACTGGAGCAAGTGCCGTATTCTCCAAGCACTTGCCCTGTAGTTTGCGGTGGCGTAGTGTAAATGGCCCGGCTTATCCCCGCGTAATTCAAAGGGGGCAGCTTGTATTTAAATTAAGCGCGCCCCCGCGCCGATCGAACTGCGCATGCGCTGGCCGGGGAAAAAGCCCAGTGCGCATGCTCCAGCTCACGTCGGAAAACGTTGTTGAAACCGACGTGAAAATGACCTGATCGTCACTTACGCAATGCCCTATTTGCGAACGACTTAGTGCATAGGCAAATGACAAATCAACGTAAAGGCCACCTAGCGGCCAGCAAAGTAATTACATATAAGATCCGATGGTGTAGTTGTTTTACACCTGTTGGATCTTCGCTGTATCTATGCGTAAATGTTTCCTGCGATACACCGTCATATCTCTTTTGAGAATCTGGCCCTTAATATATAGGCATATATAGGCATATATAGTAGGGCTGTTACTGATCAAAATTTTTGTTTTCGATTAATCGTTTTTTATTTTAATCGATTAATCGACTAATTTCGATTAATTACAATGCACATACAGATCCAACTACTTTTAGCTGGTCTCCTTGCAGGCTGATTCCCAGTGCAGCTGCCAACCACTGGAAAAATGGATAGCATGATACACAGCGGCAGCGCTCGATGGGAATAGCATTAAAACTTTTATAATCTTCAAGTAGGTAACAAAATAAATATTGCACTGGAGATAAAATCGATGTAGCTACATAAACTGTAAAAATGGTGAGGGTTATACCAAATGGTACCAAAAGCAGTCATAAAAACATGTAGCCAAGTATGATACTGGTATAAAAATGTGTACAACGATACCACTGCTGAATCCAGATGAGGAGGGGTTAACATCAGTCCGTCGGCATGTAGCTGTCCCATGAAGGGAACTATCACAACTCCCAGTGGATAGTTGTAGAATCCCAGGTTGATAAAAGAAAGTGATAGAGGGAAGTGTAACAGCTCTTGCGTGTGGCAGATAGTAAGATCCCCCTGGTATGTAGATATGAAGGCAGAGCAAAGGAGCCCTTCAGATGGACGCGGCAAGCCCCGCCGGTGTCCGTGGCGTTACTGGATTTCCGACGGAACTCCCTGAAGGCCCAGAAGCCGGCGCAGAGGCGAGTACCAATCAAAATTATTTTAATCGATCAAAAATATTTTGATCGATCAAAAAAATTTAAGATTAATCGATTAATTAAAAGTTAATTTGCACAGCCCTAATATATAGGCATGAGACATTGCAAGGCTGACAGTTACAAGCATGACTCCTACAGGCAGAGGCATGCTGGGACTTGTAGTTCGTCAACAGCTGGTGGGCCACCAGTTTGACACCCTTGACATAGACAGTCAAGTAGAACAACAACATTTTTCTTTTTTTTTCTAGTTAATACTAATATACCTTTTACAATAGCAAATTTGCATGTTTACTTTCTGCAAAATAACATCAACTGTGAAAATATTCTGTTTTTAAAGAATTAGAATCTATGTAGTGAATTTATTGTATGTTCAGCTCACACTATGGCTTTCAATAAATTAGGTGCCTTTGTGCTGTATCAGGAAATGACTGGAAAAGTATGTTATTCTGAAGAAAAAAACAGGCAAAACATCTTAGCACATTCATTATGACTTTTTGAAAGTCATATGCAATAGCGTGATTCCATTAGATTTCAAGAACAGCTATAATTTTGGGTCTTATACAAAACTCGGAAATTAACATAAAAGACTTAGTTGGAAAATGTATCAATTATTTTAAACACTGTGAAGCAATAAATAAAAAAAGCTTCTTAAGTAGGTCATCATGATGTCGTGTGGCATGTCAAATGTCATTTTCCCCTATTAGAATGAAGAATTCTTAAAGTTACAATACAGGTACATTTTTATTGCATTTAAAAGCTGCAATTAAGACTATGCTTTGTTCAACTCTTCATAAGAAAGACTTTTCTAATGCATTGTAAATTACTATTAATGTAATCCATGATTAACACTTAGGGCAGCCCAAATGTGTTCGCTCATTGTGTCCCTGTAAATTAAAGCAAATTATGTGTGATTTCTTTTTGTTGTTATTTTTTGTATGGGGTCTTGATGTCCAGGTTCAACAACTCTGACAACGCACCTGCAGGCTCACGACCCCATATCAAAATGGTCTAAAACCAGAGAAGAGTAGCCTTTTGTGCAGTCTGCCATTTGCCACAACACATCACTTCACAAATAAATGTATAGTACTTTCTTTCACATTATTAAATTGTATCTGTCATTCGCTTTCTTAGACAGCTACAGTCATACATTGCTGCTTTTAACTCCCTTAATCTTAGTGAAAGATCTGTGGGTTTTGTGTTTTCTAAAAAGTACTGCAAAAATTCAGAAGGTTCCCGTTAACTTCAGTCAGCATTTTATTCATCAAAAAGACTTTCTCCGGTGTGGCTCCAAAGAGTTTCTTCTGTTGGAAAGGATAAAAAGGATGAGTACATTACTACAATACATTAAAAAATTGTGAAGTAAGCAAATAAATATTTAGCATTATTACTTATCTGCATCTATTGCATCTTCCATATATGTTGTGCTTTAAATTCAAATGATTTATTTTACCAGTTGCTCTGATGCATATTTAACAGATGGGTGTTTGTGTGTGTGTATATATACACTAGATATAATTATATAAAAAAATAGTATATATATATATATATATATATATATATATAATTTTTTATATATAATTATAATTAGTATATTAAATAACTCACCAACTAACATTTCTCCATTTTCCAGTGCAATCTTGAAGAAAGCATTTACAATTTTTTTCAAATTTGATTCGAACATACAGATACTCCTTGTTTAGTGACTGCTTGGACTTATGACCAGCTCTCCCCACCTGAACGACGCGCTGTACATTATTGTATTGTACAGTACAGTACAGTACAGAATTTTGGTTTGTGTTCTGTACTTAAAACAAATTTAAACACAGTTATTGAGCTGGAGTTTTGTGTTTAGGTTTTTTATTTTTCACAATACAGTACAGTAAAGTAGTTAAGAATGCTTAAAATATTGATTTCTTGTGACTCCTCGTTTAACAACCATTTTGTTTAATGATCTGGACGTTGGAACGGAACCAGGTCATTAAGTGAGGAGTACCTGTATTTAGATAGCTTTTTTAAGTAATTTCCATTGTTCTAAATGTATCTATCAACTATTATTTTATGCCATCAACTACTTGCATATCCAAATTTTGTACTTACATATCCAACTTTTGCACTGATCAGTGATGAGAAGCCATATGAGGATTTTGTTTATTTCTTAGATGGAATCCTATGTTCAGCAGTTTCATTTTCACCTTTCATCACTCAAGGCTGGATTTACAATTCGGCACGATACACATATGCCTATAAGCAGCAGAGACAGCCTTTCTCTGTATAATTACTGACCCTACATTATTTTTCCATCATCAGAATGGATAATTATCTCATATATATATTTACCCATTCTCACAATATTCCAAACTATTTTAAAACTGGAAAAATAAATGACTTTAAAGCCATAATCCTAACAAAATGTTTTACCTAAGGTACCAAGATTTGCCAGTTCCAATGATGAAAATTCAGCTCTGATGGCAAAAATTGAGACCTTAAAAAGGCTTCTGAATTTATTCTAAGAGGGTGAATTATTTAGTAATTCTAGATAATTTCGTATTTAACAGGAAAGAACATACCTATTTGTTTCCTGTTGTATTGAGGAAACATAGTACAATAGTACAAACATTTTGATTGTGGATGTTATATCCACTGGAAGCTCTATCTAGAATGTAATAGCAAAATTTACATTAGCACAATATAACAGAATTACTGTATCTCCTCAGAGTTCTGTCATTGTGCTCTCTAAAATTTTCAGGTATTTCTTTGGGACCATCTTTTTCATTTGGTTCTTTGGCAGCAACCAACAATGCACTCTGGAGTTACACCACCTGGCTCTATTCACTGTGTCTTACAGATGCCAACAGTGTATACTGCACTGTGCATACATGACAGTAAGTGTAAAAATAATACAATTGCAAAAATAAATAAATAACTTCCATAACCCTATCTCAGAGTGGTATGTCAAATGTAATTTTTACCTATTAGCATGAAAAATGCTTAATGTTATAATACAGATACATTTTTAAAAAATGCATCTGAGACTATGCATTTTTTGAACAATTCTTAAGAAATACTTTTCTAATGCATAGTAAATTACAATTGAGGGCAGCCCAAATGTACTAACTGTATTCATGAAAATTAAAGCAAGTTATGTGTGAATTATTTTTGTTGTTATTTTTTGTATGAGGTTTTTGATGTCTGGGTTCAACAACTTTGACAACGCACCTGCAGACTCCTGACCCCATATCAAAATGGTCTAAAAGCAGAAAAGAGTAGCCTTTTGTGCAGTCTACAATTTGCCATGACACATCACTTCACAAATAAATGTATAGTATTTTCTTTCACATTATTAAAATGTATCTGCCATTCTTTCTATGATAGCCACAGGAATACATTCCAAGTTTTAACTCCCTTAATCTAAGAGAAAGATCTGTAAGGTTTTGTGTTTTCTAAAAAGGAGCTGCAAAAATTCAGAAGGATTCTATTAACTTCAGTCAGCATTTTATCCATCAAAAAGACTTTCTTCAGTGTGGCTCCAAAGAGTTTCTTCTGTTGGAATGCCTGAAATGGATGAGTACATAATGTATGTGGAAAACATGAAATAAGCAAAAAAATATTTTTCATTACTAATCTTTATCAAATACAATAAATGTTTTTACAATATATATGTTGTACCTTTAAACTGAATTGTGTTTTATTTTAATCATATGCTCCAAAGCATACATTTAACAGATGGGTGGGATAGTGGCAGGATATGATATCTTAATCTGCTGGGAATAATTATGACATTTAAAATGTAAGGTGTGTGTTTGTGAATATTTCAGAACTAAATTTGTTTACAAAAATTGTAATCCAAAAACTCTTATGTCATTACATTGTTTATCTGAATTTCTACCATGTTAATTGGTAATTATATTTAGTATATTAACTTACCAACAAACCTTTGTGCATTTTTCTTTGAACAGGGTACTCAAGGTACTTTTATGATGACTGGTGCATGGATTTGTGTGTACAATTTACTGATTTTAACCACTTCCCGACGGCCGTAAAACTTTGAACGGCCGCAGGGTGGTTCTACTTCTCTGAGCCGCCGTATAAAATCGGCATCCGCTCCTCCAGGCCACTGGTACCTGAGATGCCGATGCGTGTGCTTGGCGGCCACGATGTCCACCAGGCACTCAGGATCGGCGGTTACAGGACATGGACGTGGATCTGTGTGTGTAAACACACAGATCCACGTCCTGTCAGGGAGAGAGGAGACCGATCTGTGTCCCTTGTACATAGAGACACAGATTGGTCACCACCCCCAGTCACCCCCTCCCCCCACAGTTAGAACACAATGCAGTGTATGCATTTAACCCCTTCCTCACCCCCTAGTGTTAACCCCTTCAATGCCAGTCACATTTATACAGTAATTAGCGCATATTTATAGCACTGATCGCTGTATAAATGTGAATGGTGCCAAAAACGTGAAAAAGTGTCCGATGTGTCCGCCATAATGCCGTAGTCCCAATAAAAATCGCAGATCGCCGCCATTACTAGTAAAACAAATTAAATAAAAAATAATAATAATTCTGTCCCCTATTTTGTAAGCGCTATAACTTTTGCGCAAACCAGTCGCTTATTGCAATTTTTTTTTTTTACCAAAAATATGTAGAAGAATACGTATCGGCCTAAACTGAGAAAAAAAAAAACATTATTTTTTTTTTTTAATTGGGCTATTTATTATAGCAACAAATAAAAAATATTGAATTTTTTTCAACATTTTTGCTCTTTTTTTGTTTATAGTGCAAAAAATTAAAAACGCAGAGGTGATCAACTACCACCAAAAGAAAGCTCTATTTGTGGGGGGAAAAAGGACGTCAATTTTGTTTGGGAGCCACGTCGCACGACCGCGCAATTGTCAGTTAAAGCGACGCAGTGCCGGAAGCTGAAATTTCATCTGGTCAGGAAGGGGGTATATGTGCCCAGTAAGCAAGTGGTTAAATGTTTTTAAATACTCTATGTAAAATCAAGCATCTGCAAATCTCCATATTTTTTTTGTGGATGAATTGGTTTTGGGATGTGATGCTTATGATACTTATCTGGATCAATTTACACCTCATCCTCACCTCTCACCAATCAGGGCCAGATTTACTATTAGGCACACTAGACATTTTTATTTTATTAAATGGTTTGTGAACCCATTTTTATAAGTCTATGCCAGACCCTCTAGTAGAGCCTGGCATAGTACACTATGTATGTTATTTAAAAAAACAAACAGTGTAAATACCGATTTTCAGCTGTCTTTAGGCCAGTCACATGACTCACATCTGCTTTCCAGCTCCAATGGATTGCTTCTGCGGGAGGGGACATGATCTCCCTCTGACGTCAGCCAGGAAGATCACATGGCCACTCAGCTCCACCCGCGGAAGCGCTTCACCCACAGAAGCCTTGTCTCATAGGACTGTACTGTAATTGTGCTGTCCCCCTATACATTGTAAATCATCAGTAGGTATAATCATCTCACTAATTCATCAACTTAAATGTACACAATATTCTAAACTAGGTTAAAACTGGTAAGACAAAGAAATGCTATGTTTTAAAGAGGTGATCCTAACATAAATATGTTTCTTAGGGTTTCACCAAAAGATGTACACTGGGTCCATTGATGAAAGTTGAGCTTTAATAGCAAAATGTGGGACCACAATAACATGCATAAAAATAAAAAAATATGTCGATTTCAAATAAATTTAAGATTATGGTAATTCAATGCTTTTAGAGTATATTGCAAGTTCATCTCCAAAATATCAGAAATAATGGACTGACAAGCACACAATAGTTTATAAATTGAAAATTGTGGAAAAATTGTGTCAAATATGCAATATATACAGAGTAAAGAGGTGGAGGCTATAAAGCAGAATGACTTTATGTAATGATAAATACACATTTTCTCTTCACATACTACTAAATATTTAGAATGATTGTGTAAAACTGTTGTATCGTTGGTGTCTGTTTCTGATGTATCAAACACAAAAAAATATAAAACAGCAAAAGTACAGGACAGAAATTAATCATTTAAAAGCCTTTTATAAAGTGATCTTATTCTTAATTGCTTAATAAGCAATGGTAATAAGTATACACTGGCTGTATTGGGTATATAGTATGAGTGTACCATTTTATATATTTGCAATGTCATAAATTAAAGAAATATTTTTAGTTTAGATATAAAATATAAATTAAAGCAGAACCAAACCTGGCTGTGGTATGGGAGTTCTTGCCTAAATGTGCAAGTATGTTTCCTATTTGAACATTACAGCAGATTTACCTCCTAAACTGCTCCTGTTCAGGGCAGACAGATCCAAACTTCCCCTCTGCTTCATCACCTTCATATTTCAGGCATTTCTTTAGGACAAGCATGTTTAGGAAATTGGGCAGCCAGTGATGATGTGATGCAGCCTCTCACTCTGCTCCATTCACAGCATTTTACAGATGCCAGGAGTTTACACTACACTGTGCATACACCAAAGTCACTGTATGGAAAAGAGCATTCTAAAATCCTTTATGTCTTCTCCTGTGAGGCAATGTATAATAATAATAATAATAAAAAAAAAAGTTATCAAAATGGGAAGGTATTCTTGACTTGAATGAATGAATTTGTATGAATTCAATCTCAAAATGGGTATGATTGTGCATTCCCTTTCATAAATGTTTGCTATGCCTATGAGCAGCCAGATACGTGAAGGCTACTGTTTGCCAGGCTTCTTAAAGAATAAATACAGAGGGCCAGATTCACGTACATCGGCGCATTTAATGACTGGCGTAGCGCACCTCCTTTTCGTTAGACTGCCGCAATGTAGCAGCGCAATCACCGTATTCTCGTTTGATTTGCGCAGAAATTAGCGCCGGTGCAACGTAATTTCAGAGGCTTAAGGCGGAGTAATTCAAATTGGGAAGGACGTGGGCGTGTTACATTGAAATGAGCTGTGACCCCATGCAAATGAAGGGCCGGCCGGATCTCGCATGCGAGCATGAAGCAGACCATGGTCAGCACCTCTGTGCGCATGCTCACAACTCGGGAACTGCGCAATCAGTGAAATTGGAAGTGGACCCAGGCAACTTTGTGAACTACGCAGACAGCATAAATAGACAGACACAAACGCACTTCCTTTGCAAAAGTACATCCCTTTGTATCCCTCCCTATACAGCAAGGTGCTTTTGTTCTGTTGTTTGTTGCGTTGTGACTTGTCTTTGTTATATTTGTTGACTGTTTGATATAGTGTTTTGTAGAATATATTTGAAAGTGTTTTTTGGTGACTGCTTGTGAGACTTTTTGGTTGATAGATTTTGGTTTGTTTGTTTTGTTGCTTGATTTTTCCTGCTTGTTTTTGTGAGTGATTTATGTTGATTGTTTGGGAGAGAGTTGTTGTATGAGTATGACTGAGAGGAAGAGGAAGTTGAATTTTACTTTGGGGGAGAAACAAATAATTGCCCGGGCCATTACCCAATATGGGCGTTTCCTCCACGGCCCGGAAAGTGCCAACACCACCCCGGCCAGGAGGCGGGAGATTTTGCAGCACATTACTGACCAGGTGAATGCAGCGGGGGGGGACCCGGACACGCGCGGGGATCGAAAAGAAAATCAATGACCTCCGGCGTTTGGTCCGAAAGAAGCTGGCCAAAATGGCAGCCCATGCCAAGGGCACAGGAGGGGGCCCACCATGCCCTGTTAGGCTGACAGCGGAGGAGCTTGCAGTGGTCCAGACCTTTCATAGACAACAGGTGGAGGGCCTGCCTGGCTATGACTCCAGTCATGAAGCCGTGATGCCAGGTAAGGTTTTTTTGCCCTATCAGGTTTGTAGCATGTGGGGGAGGGGGGTGAAAGGAAATATGTGGCAAGTGTATGGATCCTTCAACCGGTGAATGTTTTGTGTCATCCACAGATGTGCAGGAGGGTGCTGGGCCATCTGGGCTGACCACACCATCCCCAGGACAACAGCCTGATGAGGACCCCCCGACAAGGCCGGAGTCCTCAGAGGAGGTTGAAGAGAAGGAGGTTGAGGAAGAGGAGTTTGAGGAGGATGTCATGTCAGCCAGTGGATTGTTGTTTTTGGAGGAGTCTTCCTCTCTGGCTGGCAGCAGCCAGCCCTCCATAAGGGCTAGCCCCTCCCACTCCTCCCCCAACAGGGATCCCCTCCCAAGGGCCTCCCCTTCTCCCCGGCCACAAGCCTCAGCTGGAGGCAGGAAGTCATTCCAGAAGACCAGGGGGTGGCGGAGGTTCTGCCCACCAATCTGAGAAGGGACCAGGCCCTTCAGACCTGCCATCTGGGACAGGTCAGCCAGACTTTGGTGCGGATGGAGGAGAGCCTGTCCTCCATAAAGGATACGCTTGGGGACCTGGACTGCCACTCCCAGGCTCTAACAAACTGCCTAAACGTACTGCAGACTACAACAGCAGACGTTGGGCAGGATGTGAGGGCCCTCACCCAGGCTATCCAGGCCAACACGGCAACACTAAGTGCTGGCCTGAACAAAATTGCCGTGGCCTTGGAGGGCAGGCCGCCAGGTGGGCAGAGACCAGGGGCTGCTCCTCCTTCCCCGGATTACCCCCCCTCCCCATGAGTCTCCCCTGAGGAGCCAGGGCCGTGGCTGTGGGCGCCCCAGGCGTGGCTCACGCCAGCGGCATTAATTTGTTTTCCCCCCTTTTTTTTCAGGTTTTTTTTTTTTTTTTGCTGGAATTTTTTTTTTGTGTTGTGAATGTTTTTGGAATGTGTGGGTGATATTCCTGCTGGAAAAGGGGTGTCACCCTCAGTTTTGGTGGAGAAGCATTCCCCAGGACCAGGGAGAAGTGATCCCCAGGTCCGTGTGAATGGTGTATGAATGTACAGTGACATAATTGGAGCCGTGGCGTGGCGTTGCTGCTCACAAGTCCTGCATGGTGGGCTTGTGCTAATCCAATTTGATGAGGATTTGATGTGTCTGTGCTAGGGACCACAGTGGTGTGCATGCATGCATTCTCATTGTGCCATGATTAATGTGTATGTTTAATGTGCAAAGATGTGAGCTGTCTCCTGGCTGCTCTTCCCTCAGAAGACGGTGTAACCTCGGTTAGGGGGGGATTGTCTGGTTCAGGGGACAGGTCATCACGTAGGTCAATCTGCAGGCCCTTTCTCACTGTGAAGTTGTGCAGCAGGCAACAGGCACCGGTGATCTGGCACACAAAGTTTGGGGAATACAAGAGGGTACCCCCAGACTTATCCAGGCATCGGAAACGTGACTTCAGGAGGCCAAAGGTGCGCTCCACCACTGCACGTGTTTGGGCGTATGCTTCATTGTATCTTTCCTCTCCTGGTGTTTGGGGGTTCCGGATAGGAGTCATGAGATGGGGTCCCAGTGCATATGCAGAGTCACCTGTAAGGGAAAAGACAGGAGGATGTTAGTCATGTATGTGCCCCTTGTGATGTGTGCATCATGGGGGGGGCAGTCATGCCTGCCACCCATGTCACTCACCAACCAGCCAGGTGTCCCCATACACGTTCTGTTCAAATTCCATTCGGATAGGGCTCTGATTGTAGATGTAGCTGTCATGGCTGGATCCGGGGTGTTTGGCACGGACGTGCCATATGAGGTCTTGGGCATCGACTATCACCTGTACGTTGATGAAATGCCAATGCTTCCGATTGCGGTATATGTGCTCTGTCTCATGGGGGGGCTGGAGTGCCAAATGTGTGCAATCAATGGCCCCCACGGTGCGTGGGAATCTGGCAATTCTGTAGAAATCTGTCATTGCCTTCAGCCGCAGCTCCTCAGTGGTGGGCTTGATGATTTGGTTGGCCATGCGTCTGAGGATTGCAGGGACAACCTGGTGCACACATCTGCTCATGGAGGATTGTGAAATCCCAGCCACCACTCCACTTGTTCTTTGAAAAGAGCCACTGGCAAGGAAATGGAGTATTGCCATGACCTTGACCAGTGGCTGCACTGCATGTGAGCGGTGTGTTGGGCTGGTGATGTCATCCTGCAAGGTTGTGGTTAATTCCAGGATGGCATGAGGGGTGAATCTGAAGATGTGATACACCTCAGAATTAGTGTTGCTCACGAATATTCGCATTGCGAATATTCGCTACGAATATTGCATATTCGAGTATTCGCGAATAACTCGAATATTGCGGCGAATATTCGCTATGGCGAATATTCATATTTTTTCAAATTTATTTTTAAAACAGATCACATCCTAGTGATCTCCATCGACGTCTAAAAGCATTGCTGGTATGATTAGAGAGAGACCCTGGGCCGAGTAGCTGATGCGATTCTTTTATGTTGCTGAAAATTTGCATTGCGAATTTTCGGCAACATAAAAGAATCGCATCAGCTACTCGGCCCTTCTTTTGCATCAGAGCCAATCAGAATAACTTGAATATTCGGCAAAAGGAATATTGCGCGATATTCCTTTTGCCGAATATTCGAGTTATTCTGATTGGCTCTGATGCAAAAGAAGGGCGGAGAAGATAATCGCGCAATATTCCTTTTGCCGAATATTCGAGTTATTCTGATTGGCTCTGATGCGCCCTTCTTTTGCATCAGAGCCAATCAGAATAACTCGAATATTCGGCAAAAGGAATATTGCGCGATTATCTTCTCCGCCCTTCTTTTGCATCAGAGCCAATCAGAATAACTCGAATATTTGGCAAAAGGAATATTGCGCGATATTCCTTTTGCCTTATTCTCCTTTCTTTTAAGTAGAGTTAGTGTAGAGTTAGGCCTCGTACACACGATGAGATATGTCCGCTCAAACTTGTCCGACGGACAGTTTAGAGCGGACATGTCTCATCGGATTTCGGTCCGATGGCGTGTACACACCATCGGATCAAAATCCCCACCGGCAGACAGCGTGGTGACGCGGCGGTGACGTTGACGCCGCCACGTCACCGCTACGTCACGCACCAGGAAGTAAACACTTCCGCGCGCATGCATCGGATCCATTCACAGGATACGACGCATGTGCGGGAGGATATGTCCGCTGGTTTCCCGTACTAACCAGCGGACATATCCGACGGAAAGGTTTGTAGCGGACAAATTTCAGAGCATGCTTTGAAATTTGTCCGATGGACAAACCTGTCCGCTAGCCCGTACACACGATCGGATTTGTCTGCTGAAACGGTCCATCGGACCGTTTTCAGCGGACAAATTCGATCGTGTGTACGCGGCCTTAGTGTTTAGTGCATATTAGTTTAGTAATACAGGAAATAATCTCCGTTTATGAGAATTTCGCAATCATTTTCGCATTAGCGAAATTTTGCAAAAAATTTTTGGATAAAATATCACGAATATTCGATATTAGCGAATATTCGCGAATATTCTTCTATATATTCACGCAATATCGCGAAATCGAATATGGCGTATTCCGCTCAACACTACTCAGAATCACTCATGCCAAAGAGGTCTATGTGTGTGCGGTATATCCTCTCCTGTGCCCTCCTCCGTGCCCTCCTCCGTGCCTTCCTCCTTCTTTGCTACTCTAAAGTCAGTAGTATAGCTATGAGCAAGGATGTCCCTGGCATGTTGGCATACAGATTGTTGTGCAACAAGTGTGACTGCTCAGCTCCTCACTAACAGTGTTGCTTTCTCTGACATGTAGACGGATTGTCTAATTTTATACCACCTTTTATATGGTCTAATTTTAGACGGGACGTGCAGCTGTTGCACACAGTGCGTAGCCTGCGCTGCAACAACGTTCTTTTGTTTATCCCTGTAACTCCCTCATTAGCATATTTGAATAGCAAATCAATGGTGTGTCTAGCGCAGTTTTGCACGGACGGATGCGCCTGTCTATTGAAATTACGCCGGTCAAAAAAAAGTAGATTTCTTGCGTATCTCGTTTTGGGGATGCGGCACATCGAAACGCATGCGCAAATTTAGACTTACGCCGTGCATTTCCTGTAACACCGGCGTAATGGCTCTGTGAATCTGGCCCAGAGTCTTTTAAAGTAACTGCAACCCTTGTTTTTGAGTGTTGAACACACTATTTGATATACAGACAAAGAATAGAGATACTCTATAAATCTATATATAAAATAAAGTTCTTGCAATATACAGCAGCAAGCTTATCATAAAATGAAGGTCACATAAAAACTCAGATATGTATTAATATAATAATGAATACTTACAGAAAATAATTCACCATAAACACATTGCATTTGCATATCACTTCCTATTTTTTGGAAGGAGGGAGGAATTTGTAATGTATTGATCATATAAGAATACCTTTTAAATTCACAAATTGTCATGAATAGCATTGAGTAAATCAATTCACAAATAAGGCGAACCATGAACATGTTTACCGTATTTATTGGTGTATAACACGCACAGGCGTATAACACGCACCCTAACTTTAAGAGGGAAGTTTCAGGAAAAAAACTTTCCACAGCCCCCTGTGTATAACACGCAGGCACAGATTACCCTCTATTTTCAGGGTAAAAAAGTGAGTGTTATACGCCAATAAATACAGTAATTTACTGAAATATATTCATGTAGACATGTCCAGTCTTCGGAGATGTATAAACTCTATCAATCTGGATTGATTGTCTGGATCATAAAAAGAGCGATACTTTTTACATCAACATTTGTGATTCCCTAATTTTCTTGATAGTTTTTGCAGGAAATAGTGGTTCCCAAAAAAAATAAGGGTATTCTCAATTGTAGACATTGCATTGCATTAAAACAATGCTTATAAAAAAATGGTACAAATAGACAGAGGCGTCAGTTCACTAAAGTATTCTGCATGTGATATGAAGGTCATGTGATTTTTTCTTATATATTGCATGAGATAATAAGAGTCAATTCATCAATTTAAAATATCAAACGTGAGGTGAAAACTGCACATTTGTTACAAATGTGAGGTAAATACTGCAAAAAAAATTGACAAATCATTAACCACTTTAATATTTCGCCCCCTTCCTGCCCAGACCAATTTTCTGCTTTGAACGCTGTCACATTTTGAATGACAATTGCGCGGTCATGCGACACTGTACCCATATGAAAGTTTTATTAAACAAATCCCACAAATAGAGCTTTATTTTAATGGTTTATATTTATATCTCTGGGGGTTTTTTTTGCGCTACAAATAAAAAGAAAAAAAGTGTAAATGTGAGATCTGAGGTCTTTATGACACCAGATCTCGCATTAAAGAGGTCCTGTCATGTTTTTTTCTATTACAAGAGATGTTTACATTCCTTGTAATAGGAATAAAAGTGATCCAAAAATAATTCAAAAGGGACAGCGCCCGCATATGTAAACGGTGTTTAAACCACACATGTGAGGTATCACCGCTATCGCTAGAGCGAGAGCAAGAATTCTAAAACCATAGTTTCAAAAGACCCTTGTAACTCAAAACTGGTAACCTATAGAAATTTTTAAACAACGACTATGGAGATTTTTAAGTGTCAACATTTATCGCCATTCCAAGTTGTATATCAATTTACACATTATTTTTCACAATATAAAAAAATTAGGCTAACCTTACTGTTTTCTTATTTTTTATTTAAAAAATAGTATTTTTTCCCCTAAATATTGTGTTTATAAGACCGCTGCACAAATACAGTGTGACATAAAGTATTGCAATGACCTTTTTTATTCTCTAGAGTGTCTGAAAAAAATATATAATGTTTGGGGGTTCTAAGTAATTTTCTAGTATTTTTTAACTTGTAAACAGCAAGTGTAAAAAAATAGTCTTGATCCTTAAAAAAGCACACCCGTCAACCCTGGTGGGCGAACATGTGTATGTAAACATAAATTATGCTACACATGTGAGGTATAAACACAAATGTGAGAGTGAGAGCAATAATTCTAGGTCCATAACTCATTTATAACTCTAAACTGATAGCCTGTAAAGGTTTTTAAAGTGTCCCCTAAGAAGAAAGAATGTACTATAGTTATTTTGTGATTTCATGGGCATGTGCAATTTTAAGGCTGGGTATGCTTAGTATCAATTTACTCAATGTATCACTATCTTTTAAATCTTACCTAAAATTGTGTATGATATTGTGTTTGTTTGCACTAAAATAAATTTGTTATTGTATTTTATCCATTGTATTGTATTCTATTTTTTATCTATTCTAGTCTATTCTTTTATTTCTATTCTATTTTGTTCTGTTTTACTCTATTCTATTATTTTATTTTCTATTATATTATTTTATTTTCTGTTATATTATTTTATTTTCCATTTTATATTTTTTTTTCTATTCCTTTATTTTCTATTCAATTTTTTTTCTCTTTGGATACTGGAAAACTATTTAAGTTAAAAAAAACTATTCAAATTTAAAAAATTATTCAAAATTGATTAGAAAACAATTCAAATTGATTTGAATTCCAAAATTCAAATAGATTTTAATATGATTAAACAAAACGAATTTTGAAAACAAATTAAACATGTTAAAAAAATTTAACTAAACAAATTTAAATAAAAAATTTTTTTTTTTGTTCTGCAAATGTCTAGCGGCATTCGTGAAAGACAGAAATGAGGGATAGCTTGCATAGTAGTAGGTCTATGAGGAGGAAGTTGCAATTGTCAAGGTGAAAAATAACACAGGAGTTAATGAGTTAATTAGTTTGTGATTTTATTGATTAAATAGGGACATATTTGGGAGATTTTATGGAGGTGAAGACTACAAGATTATAACAGTGATTATATTTGCAGCTGAAAGGACAGATTAGAGTCTAGGATTACACAACGCACCATAGCATGAGGGTAAGGACTGATATTATTGACCTTGATGGAAAAGTCAGAGAAGGGAGCATGTGTGGGGGGAATATTATGCGCTCGGTTTTAGAAAGATTGAGTTTGAGGAAGTGATGTGACATCCATACTGTTATATCAATTAATAAGTTAGTAATGCAAGAGGAGACTGAAGGGTTGAGCTGGGGGATTAGAGAAATATATTTGTGTGTCATTGGCATAGAGATGGCATTGGAAGCCATGGGAGTTGATCAAGTGACCAAGGGAGAAGGTGTACAGTAGATGGAGAAGAGAAGAAGTCCAAGGACAGAAGCTTGGGGGACCCCTACAGAAAGAGGACGTGGAAAGAAGGAGGCAGAGTTGTAGGCAACATAGAAGAAGTATTTTAGCTGAATAAAGGCTAAAAAAGGGAAAGACTTGGTGTTGGACAATGTTGCATGCTCTCCCTACCGGGGAAAGAGAGTGGAGTGTGGAACAAGAGTGGAGTTTTTTTTTTTTAGGAGAAGTGGGTGGTAAACAGTATCTAGTAGTATGAGTATGCAGTAGTGGCCGTTGGATTTTTCAGTTAGTAACTCATTACTAAGTCTTAGTAGGGCAGTTTCCGTGGAGTGTTGTGAGTGAAAGCCAGACTGTCAAGAAAGTTGTTCTAAGTGAGGTAGAAGCTCAGACAGCTGTAGACTAGGCATTCTAAAAGTTAATAAATGCACATTTTTTTCAGGCGAACAGCAAACTGCTAATGCTATGCAGGTCTCCTGCAAATCTGTCAGTGTTTTGACTTGCTTGTAAATCATACAAGGAAGCCAATACATTCAGACAGGAAGAATGAATAACCTACCACAGCACTCACAGCGCCGTGGTAGTTCATTGAAAACTACAAGCCAACAGCTGTAAAGGCTACAGGACCTTGTATTTTTCTATTCACACAGCGCTGTGAAGGAGTGATGCGGCTGGGTGCCGGGTGACAACTAGTGGGGGGGATCCCCCGCCAGCTGTAACAGCGGGGAAGCCGGAGGTGTGGGTGCCAGTGCTTTCATAACATGTTACATGTTACACCCCGAATATTGGCATAACATGTAACACGTTATGAAATGTGAAATTATTAAGAGGTAAATAGGAGCAAGCAGATGGGTCTTAAGTTGTTCAGGCTGGTGGGGTCTAGTGAAGGCTGTTTTAGTATGGGGGTGATTAGTGCATGTTTTAGAGGGGAAGGGAATGTGTCAATAGAGAGTGATTAAAACTGTGCATTAATGAGCATAGGATAGAGCAAGACGGTGTAACTGTAGTAGTTGTGAGGGAACAGGGTCTAGAGGATGGGTGGTAAATTAGGCTTCTGAGAACATTGGCGGCCTCTTCTGTAGTAACAAGGTCAAAAGAGGAAACTATTAAATGTGATTTTGTACAAGTCATGTGAGATGGAATAAATATACTATATGTGTAGTGGAGATTTCCCGACAAATTACATGAATCTTGTTTTAGAAGTAATTGCCAATCTCCTGAGCAATGAGTGAGTTCCTGGACAGAGATGGTGGTGGACAAAGCGTTAGAGTTAAAAGTAGAGACGAGCCATTGAGGACTGGATGACAGAGTAATAATGAGATGAAGTAGGCTTATTTAGCAGCATAGAGGCAGACATTTTTAGAAAGGCAGATATATATAGGGTAAAGGCTTGCAGGGATTTGGTTTTACACCACAATCACTCCAGTGCACGGCTATATCAGCTTCCTGATGTCATCAGTCTGTCAAGGTTGTAATGATCTGGAGCATAATTCTGGGTGTGGCGAGAGGAGCAAGTGCATCCAGTTAGGATGGCAGTGAATTGGTAACACCCTTGACCAGTGACAGACCAGTGGAAGACACAGGGGTTAAGAGGCCTTTGACCGGGAGTCCTAAGACTCCCTGTCCAATCTTGTCCAGGAAGAGAATCAGGAAGACCAGAGTGCTTTTGTCACATTACTGGGTGGGCTCAGGGCACAGTGCTCGGTGCCCCGAACACACCCTTTTTTGAAGCCACTTAGAGCCTCAAGCTAAGCTCTAATCATGTGTTTAAATAAAAACCCTCATTGAAATTCATGCCTCCGGTGCCCTGCATGTAGATTAGGGGCTGGGCGCATGAATAGGGGTCGGTGCCTCTGCATTCCTTATGGATGGGCCGTTACTGCCCTTGAGCTTGTATTCTCCTATGTTTGCACTCCCATCCCTGCAACCTCACCCATGTGCTTTTTCCTCCCTCTAATCCCAACCTCATTATGTTCACAGTTTCCTTGTCTTTAATCACCTATCCCTTCAAGCAGCAAATCAAGATCCGTAGAAACCTTTCCCACTTTAACCCATCTCTTCTTTATTCTTGTACTGGCCACCTCTATCTTAAATCTTACCCCTGCCCTGGCCACTTCCCCTTAAAATTATAGCTGGATAAGCAGCAGATGTTTTCAAAGCTCCATATCATTAACAGTAGATACCAAATGATAGTTGAGCTAAAGGACTTGTATTTATTTTTTGCAGTTGCCAAACTTCAAAAGGCAGGAGGCAATTGTGGTTGTAACCTTGTCATTTTTTAAACATAACATAATGCTAAACGTTAAATTTCAAATTTAATAGAGTGGGATGTAAAAAAATAAGTAATCTCATTACTATAGTAACTGAGACAGGCAACCAATTAAAGGGAAAAGGGCACAAACAAAATGACCGTAATGTCAAGATATTAATGCGGATATAACAAAATAATATATGAATGTACCCCTGTACACAAGAATGACCCTCACAAATGTTTTCAAACACATCAATGTGTGGCATACAAAATTTAAGCAAAGTAAAGAATGTTTCATTTAACTAGAATGGAGTAAAGAAGGTGTGCTAAATGTAGCATTATTAAAATAAGATGTACAAATCCAAAACATTTAATGTGACAAATATTAGAAGTTCCTCAGGTATATAACAATTTTCATAATATACAAATAATCAAGTGTGTGAAAAACATAGACATAAAACTGAATGTAAAATAAAAAAATCTATATACTGTATATGAAAATATGTATAACTATGTATAAATGTAGTTGATTCAACATGTAGTACATGAATGTATTTAAAAGGTTCTCATGTGATGTCACCATTTATTAAAATAAGATTTAGGAAATCTTGAATTTGCTTTTCATATCTCAATAGGCACCCAGATATTCTGCAATACACTAATGTATATGATAACTGACACAACATTTTTCTTTCAAAACCATTAGAATCCATGATGACCATTGACCCACCTTTGGCAGGCTGTATATAGAAGAAATATAAAGCAATATATTCCTTTATCAGTGAGGTTTTAAGAGATATATTAGTAAAAACCACATTGTTAATTTCACATTTTTAAAAACCTGGTCTACTAAAGCTTTTATCTAATATATATGATTGAGGTAACCAGTTTACTCTAGGAGAATAGACCCAACTTGCTTTCTAAAATGTTTACTTTATGGTAAAATCCTTTATACAAGCATTAAAGAGACACCCCAGGGCCATTAATTAAGGATTCCAGCTTTATTATTATTATTTCCAGTGTACTAGTATGATAAATTATGTAGAATGTATCTGCCTGAAATGACAAATAACTTACAAATACTGTTGGGCGAATGGTTCGGGCGAGCATAAGTTCGGCCCAAACATTGGCTGTTCACCAATTCAGCGAACACCCAAATTGGCAGGGCGTTCGACCATTTGTTTGGCCCACCGAACACCCCACATTGCACTGTGCACGGCACAGTGCATTGTAAAGTGCCACATCTGTACTGTACTGCAAGCTTTCTTTATATTGTAAGCAATGGCTTGCAGAACCAGTCTGTATGATGAGGCAACAATGTAGTGCACTGGGATCAAATTCTGGTTTCTCTTCCACAGACTTTGGATAGAAGTTACAAGTGTGGAAAAATTATTCTTTTGGTGTCGGTGGTGCTTTCACACCGAAACCTTATAGAGGTACTGTTGATGAAAGTAAGAATTGGCATTGCTGTCAAAAATTGTAATGATAAGCACCTGTCAAACAGGTACATAAAAAAAAGTTATTTGGGCGTCGGTGGCACCTTCACACCATAACCTTATTTAGGTACTCTGTGTACATACAAAAATCAGCTCCAGCAGCTGCATCTGTCAAAAATAAAATCATCTGACTAAAACTGGAGTGTGTAAAATCTGGTGTGGCTGTGCATTGTAGCTAATCAGCCACTAACTTCAGCTTGTTCAATTAAGCTTTGTCATAAAAACCTGGAAGCTGATTGGTTTCTATGCAGAACTGCACTAGATTTTGCACTCTCCAGTTTTAGCAAATCAACCCCAGCATTTATCAAAACTGTTAAGATGCGAAACAGAGAAATACAAAGTAATATTGTTTAATTTATCTTCAGATCAAATGGAGGGACATCTATATGTTTATCTGTAGATGTTTAGCCCTTTCTCTGCCATGGACATATGGCATACAGACCTACAGAATTGTTTCCAGCTGGCCAGGTCAATATGCAGTACATTGGCTGCATTTGCAACTCTGCTAAAAGCTCATGATCTCGTGACCATGAACTTACAGCAGAATTGTTCAGCAGATTCTGCTAAACAAAATAATAGTTGCTGAAAAGCCACTAATCATAGTTATTTATCATAAATGTGACCCCTCTCCCCCTGCTGCTTCCACCACTGCTCTGTCCTGTACCTGCTCTTTTCTTTCATGTCCCCCATCCTTACTCTGTCCTCCACCATTTTGATCCCACCCCATATTCCCCCAGCTCTGATCACTTGGCACCCCCCTCACAGAGATAACAGCTTCTCCTGCTCTCCACTGACCACTGAATTAACACAATGAGTATTCGGTTTCGATCAAATATAAAATATATACAACAATATTTTTATTGCGTTTACAATGAACAAGAATACATGTTAAGCACAACGTCAGATATGGTGGTTCAATAGGAAATAGTCAAGAGCATAAGTGAATAAAATAACTAAAAAAAACAGGAACAGTAGCATGAGTAAACTGGAAACATAACTTGACATATATTGTGGGTTAACAGACTGGCTGACCATAGGCCTCAACCTTTTTAGACATGAGCCGGGAATATGCAACATCAGTAGAGCAGTAGGAGAAAGCGCAGCAGGCTAAAGAGGTTTGCCGTGTGCCTAAACTCTCTTGCATATTGAATTAAAAGAAGTAAGTCTTACACAGTGAAGGTGATAACATACTATCTGGACAAACAATATATCATATGAAAGTGTGGGTTTGGTATTGTTGCATACCGCAATCGCTTAATTTCCCAGTTATCATTCAGGTGGTGACATTATTACTGGAATATCTAGGTAGCCAGAGTGATTTTACTCCCAGGACACCTAAATATCTATTGATTCCTAATGCCCTGCACCATGACATGAAAAAAAAGCAAAAGAAAAAAGAACCTTACGATTTCCACCAATCAAAGTCAACTGGGGTGGATTCGAGCAAGAAAGACAGATAGGGCCAGATTCAGGTAGAGTTAGGCTGGAGTATCAGTGATACTCCAGCCTAACTTTCACTTAGTCAGAAAACAAGAAACGCCGGGTTGGAGTTCCTATACGAGCGGCGTAATTGTATTTCGCCGTCGTATCGTAACTTCAATTTTCAAAAATGGCGCGAGGCGTTCCCGCTGATTAACGCCGAGAATATGTTAATCTGCGGGAATCGGAAATTCACGATCGTATTCGGGCGCGACGCAGTGACTTTCCGACGTTTCCGTAAGAGATACGCGGCGTAAAGATAAAGCAGCCCCCTAGTGGAGTATCCTATGTTAAGTATGGCTGTCGTCATTGCGTCGAAAAAAAAAAAATTCGAGTCGTTTGCGTAAAACGTCCGTGAATGGGGATTGACGTCATTGACGTTCACTGACAGAATTTGGAGAATGCGCACTGACAGTCGACGCATGCGCAGTACGTTCGCCGCGGGATCGCGCCTAGTTATAATAATACACACCCCCTACCCGCCCAATTTGAATTCCGCCGGCTCATTTCCGATACGCCGCCGCAACTTTAGGAGCAAGTGCTATGTGAATAACAGTACTTGCTGCTAAAGTTTCGCCGGAGTAACGTAAATGAGAAACGTAACGTAAATGAGAAACGAAAAGAAGCGCCCATCTACCTAAATCTGGCCCATAGTCTCTGGGAAAACTGTAGAGGGAGAGGAGTGAGTGATGAAGGGAAAGAGAGAGCAGGGGAAGGTCATCTGGAGTTATGGCATTTGTGAGATAATGGCGGCAGCGTAAGGAGGTGTATGGGTGTATGTAGCCCAGGGGTCCCAGATCAATTCAAACTTGTGAACTTTATCTTGGAGTATGCTTAGTATTTTCTCCTGGGCCATGATCCAGGAGATATTACATTTTACTGCAGAGAGTGGGACCGATGGCCCTTTCCACTGTCTTGCAATGGTGATTTTGGCACCTGGGAACATGTAGATAGAAGATCAATGCTTGGGTATGTTTGCATACCTTCTCCACCTTGAGCTTGAGAAGCGATATTTCAGAGTTCTGAGGTACTGACACCTATGTGACCTTGCGCAGCAGGTGGAAGAATCTGTTCCAAAAACCTTGAATATGTGGGCACGACCACCCAATGTAGAACAACGAGCCTAATTGATCACAGCCCTTGAATCAATAGCCCAGATATATTTTCACAAGAAGAGTGGGGACTCAGCGGGTGAAGATTTTAACAATAGGTTCCATAAAGGATATGTTCAATATGCCCTTGAATGAACGTTGATCGGGTTATCGGGTTCCGGCGCTTCCTCCAGATCCCATTGCCAGAGTTGGGCATACAGAGGTTTATTGGTGGCCTCCTCCTAAAGAGGAGTAGCTAATGGATATACCCCCCCCCCCAACTGATCCTAGATATTGGAGCACCATGTTTCATTTTCTGTTAGTTTAGGAGGTTCAGCTTTTTTGGACCATGTGGACTGTAAAAAGTGTGAATCTATACCTCTCTGAGGTAGGCATTTCTAGTTTGCTAACACAGTATCCGACCAAGAAAGGCCCCATTGAATTTAAAAAGTGTCTTATTCTGAATAAACCTTTATTGAGCCACCATTTGAAAGCTAGGATGTTTTGGCCAGGGGGGCGGGGGGGTCTGAGTTGGAACAGGTGTGCAAGTGGTCTGAAATCTGAGGTCAATGTGGGATGTTTCTGTAGACGGTCCCAGAGGGCCAGGGCGTGGGAGAGGGAGGGGACTATTATTGATGGTCTGAATCTGGAAGGGGACCAGAGTAGGTAGTCTTTTGTATGGTGGGGAACTGCCTGTCTTTCCATCAGGAGCCAATCGGGTTTAGGGCCTAGCGACTAAGCAATGGAGACCTGGGCCAATTGTGCTGCCTGATAGTACCACCATATGTTAGGGAGAGCAAGGTCGCCTTGTGATTTGAGTCTAAAAAGTATGTCTTTAGAGCAACACCTACCTTTGGAGCCCCATTATTTAAGACTGAAAGTGCAGTAATTGTTTTTTCCTAAATTGGATCGGAAGGGATCTAAACAGATACAGGAGGTGTGGCAGAAGCGTAATTTTGATGGAGTTAACCAATCCTAGCCAGGATAGATCATATTTGGACCATATGGATAGATCCCATAATAGTTTTTTAAACATTGGTGGGTAGTTAGAGGAGTATAGAAGGTCAAAGTTAGAAGCCAAATTAACCCCTAGGTATTGAATAGATTTAGTACTCCAGGAAAATGGAAAATGTGCCTGTATAAATTCCAACAAATCAAGGGCGGCTGAGCCAAGGATTTAGATACATTTACTTGGAGACCCGAAGGGGCTCAAAACTGGTGCAGGAGGCTAAAAAATGTTTGGGTTAGAGATAAGGGGGGTGTAACTAAAAGGAGAAAATCATCTGCAAATTAAGCACATTTATGCTCTTGGGGACCGCACATAACTCCTTTAATATGAGGATGGGTTCTGATAGCAACTGCCAAAGTTTCTATGGCTATGGAAAATATTAGGGATGAGAGTGGACAATCTTGTCTAGTGCCCTTCTCTATGTCAAAAGGGTCTGGATAACTGCCCTGCAGTCTCATTTGAGTGCTAGGGTTAGAGAAGGGAATTCAGAATTCCTAAGAAGTTTCAACCAAGACCCCATCTCTCTAGGACCCTGAAAATATACAACCATGTTACCGCATTGAAAACTTTCTGGAGGTCAATGGAAAACAAAAATCCCTCTTGGGGGGGGGCTCCATCCCAGTGAGATAATTTTAAAGCTAGGATGTTTTTGCCCAGGGGGAAGGGGGAGGTATGGAACAGGTGTGCAAGTGGTTTGAAATCTGAGGTCAATGCGAGATGTTTCTGTAGACAGAGGGTCAGGGAGTGGGAGCAGACTAGTATTGATGGTCTCAATCTGGAAGGGGACCAGACTATTCTATTTTATGGTGGGGAACTGCCTGTGTTTCCATCAGGAGCCAATCGGGTTTAGGGCCTAGTGAGTAAGCAATGGAGACCTGGACAAAAGATAACACAACATACAGCAAATGCATTGTATAGTAGGTGACCTCTGAAAAGCCAACATGTAAGCCCTCATTTTGAATATCGCAATTTTGATTGCCTTGAAAAATAACATTAATTTTTTTCAGCAATGGATAACCGCATAAGCTTCATAGTGGGAGCAACAGAAAGAGGGGTCACAGGAGAGAAAAAAATGGAGTGGAGGATTTTAATTATTTTTACTAGACTGTATCAGAGACTTGAGTCTTGTATAGTCTCATATTGGGTAAGATGAAAAGCTGTCATTAGTTGTTATCAAAACATTTTAGCTTTTATAAGTTCCAGGCAGATCTTTGCTTTTTACAGTATTTAGCTATTGCAGTCTTTGAAGCTAGGAAGATATATGAATTTGCCTTTATATTTTTGGGGATGTATTCTATCTGTTTATTAGGAAAAGCTTAACTAGGAGAACTTTTCAAGTTAATGCTGTGGATGAGGTTAATAATGAGTATATACTAGACATGTGCATTTGTTTTCGTTAGAATGCATTTTCGTCCAAAAATCGGGTGTTTTCGTTATCATTTTAACGAACGAAAATGAAAGCGCAAGAAACGAAAACCGAAAGATCCGACATAAAAAATGCTTTATTTTCGTTTTCGTTCAGATCCGACGATTTTTGATGCTTTGTCGAATTTTCGTCGTTCAATTCGACAAAGCATCGAAAATCGTCGTTCTGAATACAGTGAATAGGTAGAAATTGAACAACGAAAATTTGACGATTTTCGATGCTTTGTCGAATTTTCGTCGTTCAATTCCTACCTATTCACTGTATTCAGTGAATACAGTGAATATAGGTAGGAATTGAACGACGAAAATTCGACAAAGCATCTAAAATCGCCAAATTTTCGATGCTTTGTCGAATTGAACGACGAAAATTCGACAAAGCATCGGAAATCTGCGTTTTCGGACGAAAACTTTCCCGACGAAAACGAAATAAATCAAAACGATTTTTGGGAGTAACAAAATAAATTTATTTTCCGGACGAAAACAAAATTACGAAACAAAATATTTCAGTCTGCACATGTCTAGTATATACATATCCAAAATGACTAAACTTTGAGATAGATCAACAATGTATGAAACATGGTACCTACCTATTAGTCCATATCACAACTACGGAAGTTGAACAATCACCTTTAGCTTTACAAACAACTAAGCAGTGCAAGAGGCTGCTTAAGTAATTTATATCATTTATATTCTCTGGGGTAGGCTCTTTTATTGCATAGTTGGTGGTAAATCTAAAGGTTGTACAGTAAGATTGCATAGTATGTGGACAATTTTAGATGTGTGCACATTAACAAATGCTTTCAAAATAACTATTGTTAATGGTTATTACGAATTTAAATCTCAGAGTATGAGTGAAGCAACATGGACAAATAAGATTTGTCACAGCAATTCATTTCAGTGCTCATTTTATGTAAACTCTATAGCCCATAATATAGCATGGCAGGTATATCTATTTATGGAAAACAATTCTGCGTTCTATAGCAATAAGAACAAACCCTAAGTGCATGTTGTGAAAAAGGCAGTTACATGGGTCATGCATTACATTTAGCTACAATGTGCTGTCATTAGAAACAAGTTGACAGTGTCTTCATTGCTGTTTACATATTGGTACCACATTGGCATGGATTTGCATAATATATTGTAGCTCTATGCTCCAGGGATTTGCATTGTAACATATTGGTGGTTAATGAACTCTGAAAAAATTGATTTTCCACAGAGTAAATTAAGAAATGCATTATAGCTGTTAAAGCAATCTTAAGGGAAATCTGAGACTTCCACTGCAGCACCATGCTTAGTAAGTAATAAATTACATGTTATACTTATTTGCCTTAATTCATGCTAATTTTGTCCAATTAATGTATCAGAGTAATTCAGAAGCCTGTCACAAGAGAGCTAATTATTTATTGGATTTTGTGTTCAGCTCCCTAGGAGTCTAGTAGCAAACAAACTTGCGACTGTCTACTTGGTCTTTTGGTAGCATTATGTTTAACTGTGGTCACTAAGTAGCTGTAGCTGTCTTCACCAGTTTAACAAAAGTGATGTGTTTTATTTTTTCCTTATATGTATTATTTTCATGACAGATCACTGTCACAGCAGTTACACTGCTTTCTGTCTTCTTAGTCAATATGAACAAATAAACCATGTAAACTGTGCAATAAACATAAGTCAAAAAAAGTGTATCGATAAGCATTTATACTATCTGACATTTTTGGTTTAAGATACACTGCTCACATAAGTAAAGAGATGTGAGTTTCCAATACTCAAGATGGCGGTATGGGTCAGCTGACCCTGGAACTGGAAGTGCCCATTCTGCCATCTGGAGTATTGAAAATGTATGTGAGCAGTTTTATGGTAAATAAAAAAAAAATTCACAGGGGATTTCTGCACTATGAGCTTCTTTTATCCTTGTATGTGCTAAAAATGATTCACCCTTTGAAAGTTTGTGCAATAAGGGGACTGGAGGAGTAACATCTAAGAGGATTATTAGATGCAATATCACCCAACCCTGTGCCTTAGGGGCTTAATTTGGTAAGGAGTTGTGTGCACATGGGGGTGGTGTATAGTGGAATGTACATGATGCATTTACAACCTTTGCACTATATGGAGCACAATTTATTTAGTGAACATTTTCTTTTTGAGTGATACTGAGAAGAGGAGGATTTTGGGGAGAACAGGGATTTGGAATGAGTTGATAAACATTTTAAAGTGTATGTTTGATAAGAAGATGAGTGAGAAGTTACGTATCACTGTTGATTTTCACAATTGATTGTCACATGTGAGCACAATATAGTAATTTTTTATGGTAATTTCAAAATGACCTCACTGTATGAGTTTTGACATTTTTTGGGCATGTACACATCATGAGGTGAAGATTTTTGGAAAGATGTGGAAACACTGAAATAAAAGCACTATTGGAAGGAACAGAGGACACAGACGGGGGGTGTTGAAAAGCTTTAATAGATTAATTTCTATACATGTGGGTCAGAAATAGGGATGAGCTTTGCGTTCGATACGAACGTATGTTCGACTCGAACATTGTCTGTTCGTACGTTCGATGAAATTCGAACAAAAGCGGTCGTTCGTGCTAAATTCAAGTGACGCAAAACGGTCCATAATCCACTGCGGCATTGTGCGCTGATGATTGGCCAAGCATGCTGTATGTCCCGCATGCTTGGCCAATCACAGCGCGCAAAAAACAAAGAGCCATAATTGGCCAAGGCTTAGGTGGCTTTGGCCAATTATGGCTTAGGGCTTTAGCACACGCCCCACACTATATAAGGCCGCCTGCTGGGCGGCCTTGTGTAGTGTGTTCCGGCTTGTTAATGAGAGCAGTCAGAGAGACAGAGAGATTGTCTTTTTATATAGCTAGATAGAGCAGGCAGGCAGGCTAGTCAGTTTAGCCTAATTTACAGTGTGTAGAGGATATATATACATCCCTAGGAGTTGTACATATATTTATACACTGTATAGCTTAGCTAGATCAGTTCTTCCTAATTTACTGGCAAGCAGGTGATTGTGCTATTTAAAGACGTTATCACACGTATAGACACACAGAAGGTACAATATTTAAAGGAATTTTATTTTAATTTTTTTAATTTAAGTATCATTAAAATCACTGTCATTTTTTCAGGACTCCTATAAAAAAATTACCGTTTTTAAAACTTTTTTCCATTGATACATGTTCCCTCGGGCAAGACTATTTATATTATTTAAAGACGTTTTCACAGGCAAACTATAGACACCCAGCAGGTACAATATTTAAAGGAATCTTTCATTTTTTTTATTTAAACATTATTAAAATCACTGCTCCAGGAGCAGTGATTTTAATGATGCTTAAATAAAAAAAAAAAAAAATCCTTTAAATATTGAACCTGCTGGGTGTCTATAGCTTGCCTGTGAAAATGTCTTTGAGAACCCGGGTCTTGCCCGATGGAACATGTATCAATGGAAAAAAGTTTTAAAAACGGTCACTTTTTCAGGAGTCCTGCTCCTGAAAAAATTACCGTTTTTTAAACTTTTTTCCATTGATACATGTTCCCTGGGGCAAGACCCGGGTTCTCAAAGACATTTTCCAACAATAACTTGAATATTGGTCTTTAAAATTAGCATTTTTGAATTTGAACGTTCAAGTCCCATAGACTTCAATGGGGTTTTAAATGTTCGTGCGAACGGTCGGTCTGTTCGACGGTTCTGGTGCGAACCGAATGCGGGTATGTTCGGCTCATCCCTAGTCAGAAAATTCAGTAAGATTTTAGGGAAGTGAGTGGCAAGAGAGCACTCCCTTTTGACAATTAATGTATTCCTGAGGCGCTGGACTGTTGGACTTTTATTGACTTTGACAAGCCAGGGCGTATTGGTGTTTTGTTCAGCTGCTGAGGGTTGACATTGGGACCACTCGTGCACTGGTGGATATTTGAATTAAAGAGTTTATAAAGAGTTTCTGAAGCTAGGAAAGGGAAGCTGTGGCCTCCTACACAGCATTTTATAATTGTCAATGGTGGACAGTTATGATATGCTGAGGAGTGGCCACACACAGATTCTATACTTTTATTATTCTATATATGTATGGTTGTTGGAGGTTTTAATTAAAGTAATAATTGTTTTTCACAGAATCGTTTTTTATACGTTAACAGTTCTGTACGGTATAGTACCCAGTTGTCACTGTATACTATAATGCTATCAGTTAAAGTGCACTCAGAAATCAGTGTAAATGTTGAGAAGAAATCACATTTCATAGAAACTGTTCAGGTTAAAATATTGTATTCATCAATTGTTTTAAAATAAGATTCCCTTTTTTTAATAACTTAACAGGATTTTTTTTTCACTTTCCATAGTAACTGTCAGATGAGGGCTTGGTCTATAGTGTTCATAGCATGAGGATGTCTATTCTCCATATTTTAGTTGTACATTCTACTGCAAACATCCCATTTGAGTTAAGTTGCATTTTCCCTTCCACAGCTACTCAGTGCTCCCTTCTTGACAGCACTTAAAGTACACCTTTCATAGCAGAAATATGTAGGCTGCCATTTATCCTTCTAAAAAATACTAGGTTCCTCACACAGGCAGTTTCTGTTTTATTTATTTATTTTTCAACTTTGAATTGCTAAAAGTTTTTGTCTGTGACTCAGAAGTATTGAAAACAGGCACAGTTGAACAACTAGCATTTTTAGGAGGGGATCAGGAAAGTTAGCCCACAGTTTTCTCATGTTAGGTGTAATTTAACCACTTAAGACCCGGACCAAAATGCAGGTAAAGGACCTTGCCCCTTTTTGTGATTCGGCACTGCGTCGCTTTAACTGACAATTGCGCGGTCGTGCGACGTGGCTCCCAAACAAAATTGGCGTCCTTTTTTCCCCACAAATAGAGCTTTCTTTTGGTGGTATTTGATCACCTCTGCGGTTTTTATTTTTTGCGCTATAAACAAAAATAGAGCGACAATTTAAAAAAAAATGCAATATTTTTTACTTTTTGCTATAATAAAAATCCCCCAAAAATATATAAAAAAACATTTTTTTTCCTCAGTTTAGGCCGATACGTATTCTTCTACCTATTTTTGGTAAAAAAAAATCGCAATAAGTGTTTATCGGTTGGTTTTTCGCAAAATTTATAGCGTTTACAAAATAAGGAATAGTTTTATTGCATTTTTATTAATTATTTTTTTTTTACTACTAATAGCGGCGATCAGCGATTTATTTCGTGACTGCGACAATATGGCGGACACTTCAGACAATTTTGACACATTTTTGGGACAATTGTCATTTTCACAGCAAAAAATGCATTTAAATTTGCATTGTTTACTGTGGAAATGACAGTTGCAGTTTGGGAGTAAACCACAGGTGGCGCTGTAGGGGATGTGTGCCTATGTGCTTTGTTTACAACTGTAGGGGGGTGTGGCTGTAGGTGTGACGTCATCGATCGCGTCCCCCTATTACAGGGATGACGCGATCGATGCTACGGCCACAGGGAAGCACGGGGAAGCCGTGTGTACACACGGCTCTCCCCGTTCTTCCGCTCCAGGGACGGATCGCCGCACTGCAGCGGCGATCGGGTCCGCGAATCCCGCGGTCCCGGAGCTTTGGACCGCGCGCGCCCGCGACCCACGGCTGGGTACTAAAATCAACGTATATATACGTTGATGTGCCCAGCCGTGCCATTCTGCCGACGTAAATGTGCAGTAGGCGGTCCTTAAGTGGTTAAAGAGACCCTGTTACAAACCTAAAATTTGCATGCAAAAGCACAGAAAAATCAATTATTTTAAATCCACACTTTCCTTCTTTTTCTTTCCATAAATTATTTTTTCACTTGCAATGTACATTTGAACTTGCTTGAAAATGTAAATACTGTGGAATAGTCAATTGTCTAGCACAGCCCCCTTCCTCCTTGCACATTATGGCCCTCTCTGCTTCTGGGGATGTCTAATAACTCTTTGGGCTGGTTGACTCAGCTCATCTGCCCCATTTTTGTGTTTGCCCCCTATTTATCATGAGCTGAACTCAAAGATCTAGGACTTTTTCTATGTACACATAGTTAGTGAGCACTACTCCTTTGCCGAGATAATGCATCCACCTGACAGGTGTGGCATATCAAGATGCTGATTAGACAGCATGAATATTGCACAGGTGTGTCTTAGGCTGGCCACAATAAAAGGCCACTCTAAAATGTGCAGTTTAATCACACAGCACAGTGCCACAGATGTTGTAGGTTCTGAGGGAGAATGCAATTGGCATGCTGTAGATGTAAAATTTAGATGTGCAACCTAATATTATTCAAACAGTGGTGCAAACATATATATATATATATATATATATATATATAAATATATATATATAACCCTTCCACCAATAAATATCAAATCAATAGGAGCGCATAAGAACGCCCATATCAGGTAATATCCACACAAAGAACTCTGATGTACTCAAGTCCTTCAAACAAAGAAGAAGACAAATGTGTTTTCTTCACCGTATACTTCCACAAGTCAGGCAGGAAACAATATACAAAAGGGCTGCTTCCCGAATAAGTAGGATCTCTACTATGGAGATCTGAAGGGTTCACACAGGAGGGATCACTTTAGGCAGGAGTCACTGATTAACACGTCCATCCAGATTCTCTCCTCCGCTGGCATTTCTCAAAGGCTGCAGTGATTTCCGTAGGATCCTTGTAAGGTTATACTCCTTCATAGAGTGTAATATAGAGGCATGTCAAAGGAGGAAGAAAAGGTGCTTCATAGTGCAGTAGGTTTGGTAAAAAAAATCCCTTAATTCCTTTTGCTGGGCATCTGACAACTTAAGAGCATTTAGCAGAAAAATATTCAAACAAATCTTACAGCCGTGGTTCAAGCCAGCCAACTGAGGCGTGGTGATGTCATGTCCTGTAGCTCCACCCAGATGCTGCATTTCTCCGTACTAGGTGTCAACAGGGAAAGGCTAGCTGGCATGATGACTGCAGGAATGTCCACCAGAGCTGTTATCATTGAATTGAATGTTCATTTCTCTACCATCTCCAAAGGAGTTTCAGAGAATTTGGGAGTACTACCAACTGGCCTCACAACCGCAGACTATGTGTAACCACACCAGCCCAGGACCTCCACATCAATCATCTTTACCTCCAAGATCGTCTGAGACCAGCCACCCAGACAGCTGCTGCAACAATCGGTTTATGTAACCAAAGAATTTCTGCACAAACTGTCTGAAACCGTCTTAGGGAAGCTCATCTGCATGCTCGTCATCATCATCGGGGTCTCGGCCTGACTGAGGTTCGTCGTCGTAACCGACTTGAGTGGGCAAATGCTCACATTAGATGGCATTGGGCACTTTTGAGAGGTGTTCTCTTCATGGATGAATCCTGGTTTTCATTGTACAGGGCAGATGGCAGACAGCATGTGTGGCATCATGTGGGTGAGCAGTTTGCTGATATTAACGTTGTGGATCGAGTGGCCCATGGTGGCGGTGGAGTTATGGTATGGGCAGGCATATGCTATGGACAATTAACACTGGTGCATTTTATTGATGTAATTTTTAATGCACAGAGATACCGTGACGAGTGCCTGAGGCCCATTATTATGCCATTCATCCATGACCATCACCTCATGTTGCAGCATGATAATGCATGGCCCCATGTTGCAAGGATCTGTACACAATTCCTGAAAGATGAAAACATCCCAGTTCTTGAATGGCCAGCATACTCATTGGACATGTTACCCATTGAGCATGTTTGGGATGCTCTGGATCTGTGTATTCCAGTTCCTGCCAATATCCAGAAACTTTGCACAGCCATTGAAAAGGAATGGACCAACATTCCACAGGCCACAATCAACAACCTGATCAATTCTATGTGAAGGAGATGTGCTGCACTAAGGCAAATGGTGGTCACATCAGATACTGCCTGGTTTTCAGACCTCCCCCAATACAGTAATACCGCACATTTTGGAGTAGCCTTTTATTGTGGCCAGCCTAAAGCACACCTGTGCAATAATCATGCTGTCTAATCAGCATTTTGATTTGCCACACTTGTGAGGTGGATGGATTATCCGAACAAAAGAGAAGTGCTCACTAACACAGATTAAGCTCTGGTTCACATTGATGTTACTTTGAAATCGCACCCACTTCAGTTGAAGTAGCGCAATTTCAAAGTAGCAAGGTCAGAGAAATTTCTGGTGCTGCTTTATAGACATCTGTGTGGCTTCATGCACAGATGTCTATTGAAGTCAGCTTTGACTATGCACTTTTTGTTAGTGTGAGACGCTTCAGATCTTCTGTCCATTCTGATCTTGCTGTGGCATGTATTTTTTAATCAATTTTTTGAATAAAGGCAACAACCCTTTTTTTGGAGTGTGGCTATCCAGAATTTCTTCCCTTTTGCATTGTTACATGCACCTGGGGCTTCTAATCTGGCATTCATTTGACCTGCCTGGAGCGGTGATATCCCTTTCTCTCTATTGAAGTTGCAACTGAAATCGGCAAAAGTAGTGCAGGAACTACTTTTGCTAATTGGTGTGGTGCCGCAAAGTCGGTGTAGCACCGATTGGAACAGTGTGATTAGCTCCAATAGGCTGTGACAAATCCAATGTGAAACTAGGCTACAGACTGGTTCACACTAGCGATGCAATATTGCATGTTATTCACACCACACTGCAGTGCAAATTATATGCGATGTCCGTGCGATGCTACAGATATTATGGCTGAAATCGCATTCGGACTAAACTCGCACAGGAACCTTTTTTTGGTCAGCACCCAACACGATCCGATTCATGTCCAAACTGACAGTTCACAGTGCGATATGCGAGCTGAAATGGGGGTGTCATTAACAATGTATTGACACTCCCTAGCAGTACGCATATGGCAGTGTGAACTGCCGTACGAGTCAAGTGCGATGCAGTAACCTGCAGTGCATTCACAGGGTTCCCACATTGCACTAGTGTGAACCCAGCTGTAGACAGATTTTTGAACAATATTTGAGAGAAATAGGCCTTTTGTGTACATAGCAAAAGTCATAGATCTTTCAGTTCTGCTTATGATAAATAGGGGGCAAACACAAAAATGTTGTGTTTATAATTTTGCTCAGTGTAGTTGTTAAGAAAGGAGCAAAAGGGAATACTATAGATTGATACTTGAGTAAAAGCTCTGAGTCTGCTAGGGCTGCTGACAACACAACTAGGGATGAGCTCCGACGTGGTTGTAGGTTGTAGATAGGGTTAGGGTTACAGACAGGGTTAGGGTTAGGGTTACAGACAGGGTAAGGGTTAGGGTTAGGGTTCACAGTGACAGACCAAACTCTGACAGACCAAACTCCCCGTTTAACGCACCACAAATAACCGCAAACAGTCCATTTGTACAACTGCAAACTCCCCATTTACACAAGGTTGGATACCAAGCTAGCCATGTCCCGTTCCTTGTCCTTACTGAAGTCATTGAATGTCTCTTCCTCCACCCATCCACGTACAACACCAAGGGTCCCTGAAAGGTGACAACAAGCCCCCTGGGATGCCTGCTGTGGTTGCCCACCTCCTCTACTGTGCCACCAGATATATGAGTGGTGGCACTGGGCAAGTGGGCACAGTATACGCTGTGAGCCTGACACACGCTGGCAGGCAACTGACTACTATTCTATTGCAGTCAAAATTGTTTTTTTTTAATGTAATCTACTGTGCCACCAGATATATGAGTGGTGGCACTGGGCAAGTGGACACAGTATACACTGTGAGCCTGACACACACACGCTGGCAGGCAGATTACAGAGGAAAAAAAAGGCAGACTGATGTATTAGCCCCATACAGGCTTTCAGTATATTAGGAAGAGCGGATCTAGTCTAGCTAAACTCAATACAGTGTATAAATATATATACAACACCTGGGATGCATATAAATCCTCTACACACTATAACTCTAACTGACTAGCCTGCCTGCCTGCCTGCTCTATCTAATTTAAAAAAAATACACTCTCTCTCTCTCTCTCTGTCTCTCTCTGTAAACCATCGCAACACACATTAGATTACAGAGGGAAAAAAAGCAGACTGATGGACTAGCCCTAAAAAGGTATTTTTGGGGTGCTGTCAGGACGCTGTCCTTACAGCAGAGGTCAGATGAGTCTTTCAGGACTGGAGTGGACACTGAATACACTGGCCTAGCTATCAATTTCCCTATAAAATCAGCAGCAGCTACACTGTTCCTCCTCTCACTAAGACTGCAGCTTCCGAATGAATCTAAAATGGATGCTGTCCAGGAGATGGGAGGGTCTGGGAGGGAGGGTATGCTGCTGATTGGCTGGAATGTGTCTGCTGACTGTGAGGTACAGGGTCAAAGTTTGCTCAATGATGACGAATAGGGGGCGGATCGAACATCGCATATGTTTGCCCGCGGCGGCAAACGCGAACAAGCGGTGTTCACCAGGAACTATTCACCGGCGATCAGTTCTGTACATCTCTATTCTGCACATGGAGTGTGCGAACACGTTGGAGCTCATCCCTAATTACAACCAATATAGCGGTACTTAGCAGCAGTCTCAGGGCTTTTGGAAGTCTAAACAGCGGAGGCTTTTAGGCCGCGTACACACGAGCAGACAGATTTGTTTAAATCTGTCTGTCCGACAGATTTGAGCAAATCTGTCTGCTGGGATTTTGGTTTGCTCGCGTGTACACACAAGCAAACCAAAATCCCCGCCAGCAGACGGCACGCTGACGTGTCGGTGACGTGGCGGTGACGTTGACGCCGCCACGTCACCGCACCAGGAAGTAAAACACTTCCGCGCATGCGCCGAATCCATTCGGCGGCGGTGCGAGGCGACATGTCTTCTGGTAAGTGTACTAACCAGCAGACATGTCGGGCGGACAGATTCCCACCCGATAGATTTCAAAGCATGCTTTGAAATCTGTCGGGTGGACAAATCTGTCTGCTCGCCCATACACACGATCGAATCTGTCTGCTGAAATGGCCCGGCAGACGGGTTTCAGCGGACATATCCGATCGTGTGTACGCGGCCTTACAGGTAAATAATTTGCATAACATATATTAAACACGCATATAATTTTATGAGAAGGTCTTTGTTAAAATTGATGGTTTGGCGATGGGATTTATTAAATTTGCCACTCTCATCTGAGCAATGGTGAATGTAATATGCAGTACCCTGTAGCAGTAATAGTATGTTTTTTTTTTATAGCCCAGCTGTAATTAAAGAAATATTAAGCTTGTAAAGTATTGAACTGCTTCTGTTATGTTGTTGTTAAAGTCAAAAGGAAATCGGTGTATATTAATGTCCTACAGTAACCTAACAATGATTTTGTATTGGTTTAATGCCAGTACTTTGGGTGTATGCAGTGATGAATTTCTAACAATATGCAGTCATACACCCCACCTCAGTTCTAACATTCAAGGGCAAGTAAAAAGCATCTGTTTTTGGCCACAGACAAAGAATTTTGATTACAGACAATTTACTACTTATGGGAAACTATATTATTATTAATATTATTACAGATTATATTTGATATATTGTTTTTTGATTGCATGTTTAATTTGTAATGTGTATTCTTCTGTGATGTTAGAATAACTGCTGTGCCGTGAAAATGGAATGTTTCTTAACAGCTTTGGCATGGATAATGGAAAACTGTTTTACTGAACTTGAAATGTATATTAGAAAAAATGCCTAAAAGAAACTGAAAACAAAGTATAAAGGAAATAGCAATCAGATTTTACTTTTAAAGGACTCGATCAAGCTTAACCACTTAAGACCCGGACCAAAATGCAGGCAAAGGACCTTGCCCCTTTTTGCGATTCGGCACTGCGTCGCTTTAACTGACAATTGCGCGGTCGTGCGACGTGGCTCCCAAACAAAATTGGCGTCCTTTTTTCCCCACAAATAGAGCTTTCTTTTGGTGGTATTTGATCACCTCTGCGGTTTTTATTTTTTGCGCTATAAACAAAAATAGAGCGACAATTTAAAAAAAAATTCAATATTTTTTACTTTTTGCTATAATAAAAATCCCCCAAAAATATATAAAAAACATTTTTTTTCCTCAGTTTAGGCCGATACGTATTCTTCTACCTATTTTTGGTAAAAAAAATCACAATAAGCGTTTATCGGTTGGTTTTCGCAAAATTTATAGCGTTTACAAAATAAGGAATAGTTTTATTGCATTTTTATTATTATTTTTTTTTTTTACTACTAATAGCGGCGATCAGCGATTTTTTTCGTGACTGCGACATTATGGCGGACACTTCGGACAATTTTGACACATTTTTGGGACAATTGTCATTTTCACAGAAAAAAATGCATTTAAATTTGCATTGTTTACTGTGGAAATGACAGTTGCAGTTTGGGAGTTAACCACAGGTGGCGCTGTAGGGGATGTGTGCCTATGTGTGTTGTTTACTACTGTAGGGGGGTGTGGCTGTAGGTGTGACGTCATCGATCGCGTCCCCCTATCACAGGGATGACGCGATCGATGCTGCAGCCACAGAGAAGCACGGGGAAGCCGTGTGTACACACGGCTCTCCCCGTTCTTCCGCTCCAGGGACGGATCGCCGCACTGCAGCGGCGATCGGGTCCGCGAATCCCGCGGTCCCGGTCCTGGAGCTTCGGACCGGGTCGCGGGAGCGCGCCCGCGGGCGCGCGCCCGCGACCCACGGCTGGGTACTAAAATCAACGTATATATACGTTGATGTGCCCAGCCGTGCCATTCTGCCGACGTAAATGTGCAGTAGGCGGTCCTTAAGTGGTTAATAAAACATTGCACAACATCGTTTTTAAAATAAAGCTTCTAAAAACACTAATTGATTAATTTTTTGCAGAAATACAATTTCAATATAAGCCAGAAAATAAACAAATCTTTCTTTCACTTCCTTTTTCCCCATCCAGTATTTTTCTTTCCCTTTTGATATCAACATTTTTCAAGGTATGTGTTCACTGCTTACGGCTGAATGCAAAAAATGATGTCATTTCAGGCACAGAGCAATGTTCAATCTAATCAATTGAGAATGTCATCTCAAATGTGTATGGGATCACTTCCAAGAAAAGCCTATCAGGAATTATTGGAATCCTTTGTAAGCACAGAAGTAAGGCTAGGGTTACACAGACAATAAAAGCTTTTTGCTAGTAAGAAAAAGACACCCCCCTTGGTGTGATCAATGTACACTGTACATTGTGCACAGTGAATCTGTATTGTAGTGATTTTAAAATTATCAATCAGCTGCCACACTTACAGAGCTCTAATGAGGAAAGTGTCAGGGACTACATCCCTTTGGACATGATTTCCCTTTGGGAGTAGCTCATCAAAAATGGCATTTGTGTTGCAGGGGATGCCCACAATCTGACTTGTATTAGTGTAGGCTCCTGGGAAAATCAGGAGGCCAAAAACACAAGCAGGTAATTATGTTTGTAGGGGGATGTTCTGTGCACCATCTGCATACAGAACGCTTTCAGGTTTCCATATTGCATTGCATTGCATTTTATAGAACATTACAGCACTGCAGATTAAAAAATAAAAGGTCATTTTTTAATAACATTCAATTACAATATGATTTGTGTTGCAATTGTTTATGCTATATTATTTATTTATATATGTTTGCTTTTTTTTTTTCCCCCAACAAAAGGGAAGTTACCTCTTAAAACAGACTGTATGCCAAGGAAGTGGGCATAGCACTATATGACCATATAGTGTGACCAAACCCCCATATTTTTTAATATGTTCAGGTGTTTCTAACTAGCCTTACAGGATAAATGTCATTTTTGCATGTGTGTGCTGTAATCTGTTTTGTATTGTCTTTGGTCTTATAGCAGCACCATCTTAGATGTATAGTATTTTTAGGGTGTGTCCCCCAAGTATGTTTTTGTATGTTGTATAAACCCTGACCAATTTTCTTGGGCTGGCGCACCCCTCCCCCTCCTCTTTACCTCTTATTAGTGGCCACCAGTGCATAGGAGGAATTCCTTCAGTCCTCCCATATAGAGGAGTTTATCTCCCATGGTTGAGACCCAGGTTCTTTCATTCTATTACTAGGGTAGGGCCCACTAATTTGGGGTACTTTGTTGCAGTAAGTGGGCTTAGCACTATATGACCATATAGTTTGACCAAACCCCCGTATTTTTGAATATGTTCAGGTGTTTTTAAGTAGTCCTGCAGGATAAATGTCATTTTTGCATGTGTGCACTATAATCTGTTTTGTATTGTGTTTGGTCTTATAGCAGCACCATCTTAGATGTATAGCATTCTAGGGTGTGCCCCCCAAGTATGTTTTTGTATTTTGTATTTTGCATGCCAAGAAAGGTCCCTCATTTAGTGTGACACCTACATCCTTATTAGAACACATCATTAGTCTTCATTAAAAAAGGTGGGAAGAGGAACATTCACAATTTTTTTTTAGTTTTCATGCCCGAAGATAGTGGTATTTTGGAGGGAGGTCCTGAGAAAGATTGCTATAGTAACATCAATAGTTTTGGAACAGAAGGCTGAGATCTGCCTGCTAGGATTGATAGGAAAGAATATCGTCTCTGTGGGAAGGAGAACATAGATGGTCCTATTATTGTTTTGTCATTCTCTGATAAGCAGGAAATGAAAACAACTAGATCCCCAGTAAAAGCAGTACACTGTACACACATAAACACTTGTTAGGCACATATTTAATCCCTTGATTGCCCTAGATGTTAACCCCTTCCTGCCCAGTGTCATTAATACAGTGACAGTGCATATTATTAGCACTGATCACTGTAATAATGGCAATGGTGATGTCTGTGGCAGTTAGTTCCCCTCAGTATCAGGTAGTGTCAGATTGACAGCCGCAATATTGCAGCCCCATTATAAATCACCGATTGACGCTATTACTAGTATATAAAAAAATAATCTAGTATATATCCCATTGTTTGTAGATGCTATAACTTTCACACAAACCTATCAATATACACTCATTGTTTTTTTTTTTTATTGTTTTTTGTTTTTTTACCAAAGACATGTAGCAGAATAAGTTTTGGCTAAAATGTATTAAGAGATTTTTTTATGGGGTATGTTTTATAGTAGAAAGTAACAAATATTGTTGTTGTTTTTTTTCCAAGACCGTCTGTCTTTTTTCTTTTATATAAAATAATAAAGAAAAAACCCAGAGGTGACCAATTATCACCAAAAGAAAGCTATATTTGTGTGTAAAAAATATATATATTTAGTTTGGGTTCAGCCTTGCATGGCCACAAAATTGTCTGTTAAAGTAGCACAGTGCTGCAAAGCAAAAAAATTACCTGGTCATGAAATGGGGGGGGGGGGGGGGGGTCTTCCTGACGGCAAGTGGTTAAAATAATTCATTCTTCCTTATAAACACTGATTATTTGGTGATTGTTTTCTTCATGGTTTATGAATACAAGTAAATTTGATTAGGGTTCTATTTGATTTATACCCAATGAGAGCTATTTTAGTGTGGCTCTTTGATATTGCTAGTTCTTAAAAAGTTAGTAACTTTGATTGCTGCAATTTTTCTTACTCACATATTTATTCACATATAGTTGCACGCAAAGGGAATTGTTGTTTTGTAATATAAAGAAAGAAAAAAAGGTATTATAGACAAAACTACCTAAAACAAAGCATTTTTTTCAAGTTGTAATGAAGTGTATTTAAACCAAGTAATAATAAAACAGTACAAAAAAAGATCCATTACATACTACAGTATGTGCAAAATATGCAATGTCAAAATACAAAATCTTACCATTCCGTAAGACCATATACAGATTAAAGGCATCTCCCAAGCATGTCACACTCAAAGTTACATGAAAAGGTGGATCCTCCCACCATATTTGTACCTTCTATTGTCCCTTATGACCGATCCCAGTTTCCCATGGGCTTTGTGGACAATTCTTTGCATTTTAGCCTTAAAAATTTGCAGATTGATTTTCAAGATCACCTCCTATAGACTTAAATGGAGTTCAGTTCTGAAACTGAAGTTAATTAAAAAAGAAAAAGAAAGGGCCCTCCTACATTTATGTTATTCACTGCAAGTCTGCCCAACAGACTCAATTTTTAGCCATTGCATCACCAAATGTTTGAACACAGGCAGAGGACCATCATCCATGCACAAAAAAATCATCAGGGTAACCCGTTCCCTGCACAAAATGGGACATACTCTATTACTAGTGAGTAATGTCACTAAAGGTATAGCGTTTTGTTTTGTTTTATTTATTTTTGTTAAACTTCCACTTTAAGTTTGCATTCTTTGGTCTTTGTGATTGGTTTGACACATTCGCTCATCCCTAATATACTGTATATATAGGGATGAGCCGAACACCCCTAAGTTCGGTTCGCAGCAGAACATACGAACAGGCAAAAAAATGGTTCGAACACATGAACACCATTAAAGTCTATGAGACACGAACATGAAAAATCAAAAGTGGTAATTTTAATGGTTAATATGAAAATTATTGGCATAAAAAGTGTTTGGGGACCTGGGTCCTGCCCCAAGGGACATGTATCAATGCAAATTATATTTTTTTTTAAAAGTCAGTTTTTTTTTGGGAGCAGTGGTTTTAATAATGCTTAATGTGAAACAATAAAAGGGGGTGCCTATAGTACATCTGTAAAGTAGTGCACATTTCCCATAATTATAACAGTCTCTGTACAAAATGAAATTTCTAAAGGCAAAAAAGTAATTTAAAACTACCCGCGGCTATAATGAATTGTCGGGTCCCGGCAATACAGATACAAGTCATTTATAAAAAACGGCATGGGTTCCCCCTTAGTCCATTACCAGGCCCTTTGGGTCTGGTATGAATATTAAGGGACACCCCGAAACAAAATAAAAAATAATGCGTGGGGGTTCCCCCTAAATTCAATATCAGGCCCTTCAGGTCTGGTATGGATATTAAGGTGAACACTGCGCCAATTATTTGTATTTAAATGGCATAGGGGTCCCCCTCAAAATCCATACCAGATCCTTCAGGTGTGGTATGTATTTTAACCACTTGATCACTGGGCCTATTTTGGCACTTCTCTCACAATTTTTTTGCTAGAAAATTAATCAGAACCCCCAAACATTATATATTTTTTTTAGCAGACACCCTAGGGAATAAAATGGAGGTCATTGCAACTTTTTTCTTGCACGGTATTTGCGCAATAATTTTTCAAACGCCCTTTTTTAGGGAAAAAAACAGTTTCATGAATTAAAAAATAACAAAACAGTAAGTTAGCCCAATTTTTTTGTATAATGTGAAAGACGATGTTACGCCGAGTATGTAGATACCTAACATGTCACGCTTTAAAATTGTGCACACTCATGGAATGGCGCCAAACTTCGGTACTTAAAAATCTCCATAGGTGACGCTTTATTTTTTTTACAGGTTACTATTTTTGAGTTACAGAGGAGGTATAGTGCTAGAATTGTTGCACACGCTCTACCGCACGCGATGATACCTCACATGTGGGGTTCGAACGGTGTTTACCTATGTGGGCGGGACTTGCATGCGTGTTTGCTTCTGCACGCGAGCGACCGGGACAGGGGCATTTTAATTTTTTATTATTATTATTATTTTTTACTTATTTTTTTTAATTTTACACTTTAAAAAAAAAAATCACCAATCTAATGCTTTCAGCCGCGATTGCGGCTTTGTTTACATTCCGGGTACCGGGCATGAAGTAACGTGGCGTAACGTCACGCCCGGTTCTCCAACGGTCATAGAGATGCCTGTCATCTCTATGGTTCTGCAGGGAACGCCAGCCGAATGGCGGCAGGAGGGGAGACGTCCCCTCCTGCCACCTATAAGAACGATCAAGCGGTGGAACCTTTTTCTCTCATACCAGGCCACATGCCCCCAACATGGGGATGATGTCCCCATGTTGAGGAGGGCAAGGGCCTCATCCCCACAACCCTTGTCCAGTGGTTGTGGGGGTCTGCAGGCGGGGGGCTTAACGGAATCTGGAAGCCCCCTTTAACAAAGGTGACCTCCAGATCCTGCTCCCCCATGTGAATTGGCAAGGGATATATTGTACCCCTACCATTTCACACAAAAAAAAATGTCAAAATGTTAAAAACAACAGGAGACAGCTTGGGACAAGTCCTTTATTAAAAAGAAAAAAGAAAAAAAAATATTCCAACGATGTAATCAATGTAAAATCACTGCTCCTGAAAAACTGACGTTTTTAAAACTTTTTTTGCATTGATACATGTCCCCTGGGGCAGGACCGGGTCCCCAAAAACGTTTTTATTTTTTTGTTTACAAACTTTTATTGAAGAAAAAATAGATGATGGTACAAATCTATAAGAACAATGCATATACAAAGTGAGGGTTCGCTCATACAAGAATATAAAATTAGTGGGTAAATCAGAATATCGAACAAAGGTTACAAATATAATCCAAATTGGCAAAAGTATTATTAGACTGTAAGCCGTGTGGAAAAAATGTGTATAGTTTGCGCCACAGAAAAACAATGTTAGTTCTCCCAACAAGAGGGTAGAATTAAATACAATTAAACCTAAATAAATTAAATATACCAGTTTAAGAGCTGCCACCTAAAAATTTTCAGTGTGTGAAAATACAAGTAGAATCGGAAGTGAAGGGGCGCTAATAACACAAAATCAAAAAATTATGTGTATATATATACATAAAAATGTGCGATCTTTAAGAAAAACCTATATTAGTAGTAAAGTGTCCATACGATGAAATAAACCATAAACGATAAATAATAAAATAAGTCCAAATAGTGCTAAATAATAAGCACCCAATAGTAATTCTCGATTCAAACAAAAACGTGAATATTGCAGTTCTGGAACCTCCACCATAAATTTGCACCCGGTGAGATCGATGTAAGCCGTGTAATATGTTGAAACCAAACAATATCAGAGAAAAAATGATAAACTATGGGGTCTAGACTGTGTTAAAGCATAGGGGGGAATACTCAGTCCAGGGAGACCATTTATTATTAAAAATGTGCATAGTATTTTGTAAAGTATGGAATATTTTTTCCATTAGATTTATATTGTTGATTCTGGGTTTGAGTGGGGCTAGGGGGATTGATGGAGATTTCCACTGGGATGCTATTAGCCAGTGTATGGCGATACAGATTGTGTGGATCAGTCTCATTTGGCTAGGCGAAAGACCGGTTATTGGGGAAAACAATATGCAATTATGTATCGTCAAGGTGATTACATCACCTGAGATTTTGGAGGCGAAATTCTCAAGTTGTGTCCAAATGCCTCTGACTTTATCACAATCCCAGAAAATGTGGGGGAACGAGCCTAACGTATTGCAATCTCTAAAGCAAGAGGGGGAAGTTGAGGGGAAGATAGAATGGAGTTTAGTTGGGGTGTAGTACCATCTTGTGAATACTTTTAGGGCTGTTTCTTTGATGGAAATGGAATTAGTGCATTTGTGTATATTGTTTATACAGTTTTCCCAGACAACTATGGAGTAGGTGAAGTTTAAGTCTTGTTCCCATTTAGTCATATAAGGTAGTTTGTGGGAATCTGTGATGTTAACTAAGGTGGAATATAGGTCTGAAATGAACCCTTTCTTCCTGGGTGATTTGAGACAAAGGTTCTCAAAAAGGGAGGGAGGTTGGGTGTTCGAGGTCTGGAAATGTGAGTGAAAGAATTGCTTTATGAGGAGGAAAGAATCAAGTTCTGAGTCAGGGATCTGGTATTTTGATTTCAGTGTAGAGAAGGTGAAAAAATGTGTGCCTTCGATAAAATTAGAAAGTGAGGTGAGGTTATTATCTTTCCACCAAGTGAGGTCCACTGGGGCTTGGGTAATTGGTTTAAATTTTGGATCGCCTAGGAATGTGGCATATGGGGGGGATTTAGAGGTGTTGAGGTATTTCTCATTATGGAGCTACCATAGGTAGCAGGAGTAAGCGACTACTTGATTTCGGGAGTTTAGGGCTGGGACAGGGATTTTATTTCCCCAGAGAATGCCCGAGATAGCGTAAGGTGCTATAGAGGCTTTCTCAAACTCGACCCAAGGAATGTTGGACTGCGGGATATGCCATTGTGCAATTTGGGTCCATCTTGCTGATAGATAATATAGCCAAAGATCCGGGATGCCGAGGCCTCCACATTTCTGGGACTTATGTAGGACCAATTTAGATGAACGGGGATGGGAGTCTGCCCATATGAATTTGTTTATTACAGATTGGAATCTAGTGATGAGTGTCTTATTAATTCTAATGGGGAGCGCTCCAAATAGATATAATATTTTAGGGAGTAGTGTCAATCCTGATAGCAGTTATTCTACCCAAGAATGAAATCTTAAAGGATTTCCACATTTTAAGTGTAGCTCTTAATTTTTGTATCATTGGGATATAGTTTTTACTTGCTAGGTCACTGAGAATGGGAGTGAGGTGTATGCCTAAGTATGTGAGGGAGTCAAAAGAGTAGGAAAAGTCAAAGGAAGAACGTAAGGAGTCTAGCACGGAAGAGGGGATATCAATAGGCATGCCTATTGATTTGGAAACATTAACAGTGAGGCCCGAAATAGTTGCAAAAGCATTGAGGGTTTGCAGGAGGTTGGGTAGGGTGGATTCTGGTTGTGATAAGAATAATAACATGTCGTCAGCGTACATGCTCAGTTTGTAAGTATTGGAGCCTGAAGAGTACCCTTTAATGTCAGAGTTAATAAGGATTGCCGTGGAGAGTGGCTCTATTGCCAATGCGAATAGTAATGGAGAAAGGGGGCACCCCTGCCTAGTACCCCTGCCCACATTGAAAAATTCTGAGTTACAGCCCGGTAGACGTATCCTAGTAGATGGGTTATAATAGAGAGCGTGGAAGGCTTGTAGAAATTCTCCAGTAAAGCCAAATTTTTGGAGTATAGTGTCCATGAATGTCCAGTAGACACTATCAAAGGCTTTATTGATGTCAAGACTGAGCATCAGAAGTGATTTGGATTTTACCTCGGCATCTTGAATGATATTCGTGACAAGTCTGATATTGTCAGTGATTTGCCTGCCTGGGATAAAGCCAGATTGGTATGGGGAAATAAGAGTGGGAATAATTGCAGAAAGTCTGTTGGCGAGGAGTCTACTAAATATTTTGAGGTCGTTATTTATGACCGAAATTGGCCTATAGTTTTGGGGAAGTGTGTGATCTCTGTTGGGTTTTGGGATAAGAGACATATTTGCAAGTAACATCTCTTCCGGGAAATGGTTTCCCTTCAAGATGCAATTAAAGAGTTTCTTCAGGTGTGGGACTAACAGCTGGGAATATTGTTTGTAATAGAGGGAAGAGAAACCGTCAGGACCTGGTGCGGAATTTTTCTTCAGTGATTTGATGGTCTGAGCCAGCTCTTCGTCTGAGCATGGCATATTAAGACTGTCTAACTGTGATTGTTTGAGCTTCGGGATTGGAAGACTGTTTAGCCAGGGAGACGAAGAGGGGGGAGGGGGGTTTGGGGCGGACTAAAGGTCGGAATAAAACTTGGTAAAGATTGAGAGCACTTCTTGGGGGTGTGTGACTACATGGTTAGCGTTATTCTTTAATTTGTAGATATGGGTAGGTTTAATAGATTGGTTGAGTTTGCGAGCAAACATTGTGGAATATGCGTTACTAGAGAGGAGGAACCTGGCCTTAGACTAGCGAAGAGCCTTTTCTGCTTTGGAGGACAGTAAAGAGTCTAATTCCTTACGTTTAAGTGGAATTATTTTATAGACGTCTGGGTCATGTGTGTTTGTGTGGTCCTTGTATAAGTTATGGAGGTCTTTTGTGAGAGAGATAATTTTACCAGCATTGATTTTATTACGTTGTGCGGAGCGTCTAATGAGGTGGCCTCTCATTACCGCCTTATGAGCCGACCAGAGGGTGGTTGAGGAGATTTGCGGGGTAGCATTAAGTGCAAAGTATTCAGTAATTTCTGCAGCAATTTCCTGTTGGTGACTAGGGTCTGTTAAAAGGGATTCATTTAACCTCCATGAATAGGGGGTGGAGGATAGGCCGATAAATTCAGTACTAAAGGCGACTATTTGATGATCCGACCAAACGCAAGGGTGTATACTGGCATCCAGTGAGTTTGCTAAGACAATTGGGGTGCAAAAGATGTGGTCAATTTGTGAGTATGAGTCATGTGGGTGTGAGTAAAAAGTGTATTCCCTTGCTCCAATATTTAGGGCTCTCCAAGTGTCAATCAAGTTTAGGTCATATAGAAGTGAGGTAGTTCTCTTGGAGAAGGATCTGGAGTACTGGGTTTGTTTACTTCTGTCTATGTTGGGTTGTGGGACCGAGTTAAAGTCACCGCCTAAAATAATATGTGGGGAGTGGAATTGTTGTAGTTTATTGAAGAATTGTGTGAAAAATGTGGTTTGGGTGTCATTAGGGGCGTAGACATTGGCAATTGTAATGTCTTTACCGAAGAGAGTACCCTTGATGATGATGAATCTGCTTTCTTGATCTTTATACACTTGGTGGACATCTATGGGAAAAGAGCGGTGAAAAAATATAGTGACTCCTTTAGTTTTCGTGGGAGAGGAGGTGTAGAACGATTGGTTGAAAGCCTTATGGAAGAAAGTGGGGTGGGAGTCTTTCAAAAAATGTGTTTCTTGTAGCATAACTATCTTAGCGTCTAATCTCTTATATTGTAGAAAGGCCTTTTTACGTTTGTTTGGTGAATTAAAACCTTGAACATTGTGTGAGATTATCTTAATAGTCATGGTGTCTTACTGGGTGAGAGATGGAGCATCTGGTAAAGCGGCAAAAGAGAAGTACTAGGGACCATCGGATCCAAGTGTATATAGGAAATGTGCCTATCCAGCGGTTGTGGTGTATACGTGTAAATGTATAAAAAGGGCTTCGTTCTTGTAGAGGATGAAAAGAATATTGGTGAAAAAAGTGTACCACATCTGTAAAACAAATTGAACCATAAAACAAATGGAAGTTTGTTCCAACGAGAACAAAATATACCATAAAAAGAACAAATGGGGTTGGGTAGGGAGAAAATTCCCAACCGATGGAGAAGTAGTAATAGACCAATTGGTCCAGAACTCAGCTTTGATAGCCGGCAGATAAAATAGGAAAAAGTAGTGCAATGCCAAAAAGAAAAAGGAGGCATGTAAACTCGCGTCTGAGGTGGCTATGAGCACCCTCTCTCCCCAAACACTTTTTATGACAATAACTTGCATATTAACCTTTAAAATTAGCACTTTTGATTTCTCCCATAGACTTTTAGAGGGTGTTCCGCGGCTTTTGAATTTGCCATGAACACCCGAAATTGTTTGCTATTCGGGCAAACAGCCAATGTTCAAGTCAAATCTCATCCTAAATCTCATCCCTATCTATATATAGCAACAACACATTTTCGGGGAGACCTTTTGTAAAATGCATGTTTTCCACATTTATTTGAAAATATATACAATCAAGACGCCGTTTTAATTAATAGTTTAGAACCTGATTTTAATTGAAACTCCTTTTCCAGATGGTAAAACTGAATGCTGTGTAATGTTTTTTTGCACTAGTGCCATTTGTTTTGAACCTCATAATTCTCAACGCCTATCTTTGATAATGCTCTGTCTTTGAAAACTAAAGCCTTTGTTGCTAACCAAACATAGCATAAAGTGTAATAAAAAACATTATATTAGTTTTATTATACAAAGTGTTATCCAGTAACCAAGTTTTGTCACAAATGAAGTTTTTTGAACTAATAATTCTTTTAAGAAATAAATGCTCTCTTTTACTGCTCATTAATATTTTAACTATCTACAAGAAACCATTATTTTCAGAGAGAAAGTTTTTACCTGTTGTTTCCTAACCAACAGGATTTTCCCATTCTGAATCATTGTTCATCTACAAAAATGTTGTTAGTAATCCATCAGCTTGCCACTATTTTCTAGCCTTTTTAACAAGACATACACTTTTCATTTGCTTTCAAAGTGCAGTTCATTCAAAGGCAAATGCGGTAACAATTTGTCTCAGATGAACAATTCCCTTTTAATTCACTTCACAGTTGACTAAAGTCATCTTTAAAATATAGTGGAATGGCAGAATGACCAACCATTAATAAATTATTTATAGATAGATGGCTAAAAGGAACCTTATAATAAATCAATAGCACAGGAGTGCCCAAAACAAGCATTTCTTCAATAAAAACACATTTCAATAAATACAATTTTGCTGCAGTGACTTTCACAGAAATAACTATGGTTTAAAAAATATTATTTAAAAAAGATACAAGTAAATTGATACATTTTGACTGAACAGCATGGAGCTAATTACTGAAAATAATGTTCTTGAAACATCCTAAATGTAGTGGTATAGCAATTTAGAAACAGAAATTACTAATTTGTTCTTGAGGTTCTTCCCCAGCTCCTCCCCACCATCTGTTCTAGTCATTGTTGGTTAATAAAATAAATTCCTATTGGCTGTTTTGTAGCTGGGTACTCTTATGTGCCAGAAGACAGCATGGGTTCAACAAATTACCATGAGGCAACAAGCAGATTCAGGTAGCAGCACTGGATCATTGGCCTCTACTCACACACAAAAGCACTGATGAGGGACACATAATGGTGAATTTAGTTGAGATAAAAAGTAGTTGTACATGTTTTTTTATTATTATTATTATTTTTTTTTTTATATATATACATTTGTATATTGGTGGGAGAAAGGGAGATGAGAGGAATTTATTTGTGATTGGAGAAAGGCTTTTAAAAAAATATGTCACTTTGCCCATTCAATTCAAAGAGAAAGTTTGCCCTAAAAGTGTAAAAAGGAAGAATAATTCAAGTCCACAAAAATGTAAAGTGGCGGCCACACTTCACGCTCCCAGCCACGTCTGAACAATTTCTAATAGAGAAAACTAGTATGGAGTTGTACCTTCATTACTTTGCCTTTCCATTCACAAAGCACAGCCACGTTGTCATCACAGGGCTGGGATTTATAACAGGAGGCAGTGGAGGCTCAACACAGGAAAAAAAATTGTAATAGAAATTGTTACAACAAGGCCTTAAGTTTATACATAACCATTACGCAGGTCCTCCTAATTACACCCCCCCCCCCTTTTCCCCACACACTGTGTTACTCTGTTGATCTATTTGAGCCTTTAGAAATAGCTGCCACTTCCTGGTATATTGGAGGGGTTGGTGGCGGGGGTACGGTGACCTTCCCACCTTCCTCGCAGGAGACAATGCTCAGTTCTGAATAGATATTCGGCAGGTCTGCATAACTCACAAGGCAGAACACCAGAACACAGGGAAGAGGAAAGAATACAATACAACTAATATAAGCTGCAAATCCTCACTGTAAAGGAAAATAGTTGGTGGAGGCTGGCTGATGAAGAAGTATAACTTTGCCTTGAATGGGCAAAGTGACTGATTCCCTTTAAAGTGTACATTAGCCCCAAGAATTAACTTCTGTTATTTTCTGCCTGTTGGGGAGAAAATAACTTCTGTTATTTTCTCCCTGTTGGTTTACACAGGAGGAGGAAGTGCAGATGGGGGAGCGCGCGGATTGGCTGGGAGGGGGTGGACAAAAACGAATAGCCGCCCCCTCATCCCGGAACGCTCGGCCAGCTACAGGGACCGCCGTATGTACGGGGGGGTTCGATCGGACCCCCTAACCCCCTCAAGGCACCAACATATATATACGTTGATGTGCCTGTCGGTGCCATTCTGCCGACGTAAATGTACATGTGGCAGTCCTTAACCAGTTAATAGTGGCGGCACGCAATAAAGACCCTCCAAGGTCATCGCTACCAAATTTTTTAAGACCTTTCCCAACTCACCCTTTCCAAACGTAAGGAGATGAAACCCCTCCTGCTCATCATGCAGTAGCATTGCATCACCTACAGATGGAGCTTTCCCTTTGCGGTTCGCTTTTTCTACAAAGGCTCATCACATCTCTGCAAAATGGTGGACGACCTCCAAGCCACGCTGCTGTACCTCCAACTTACCCCCACCAAAGCCACTTCTGGGGGATCTAGTAGCTTCTGCCTCCCCTAATAAGGACCAAGATGCCCAGGACCACCAAGATCCAACTGGAATCCATGAAATAGGCCCTTTCATCTCCCTGGAACCTGCTCCAGAAGATCCCATGGACTGATAAACCTAATAACACAAGATCTATTCTGGGTCTCTCTCACCACCATAATTAACTCTCCTACTCTCCACTGGGTTAAAACCCCTTGCCTAGTAAGTTGGCTCTGCCTTTTCTCACATGTCCCATTGACAGTATCTTCCTTCTCTGCAGCCTTTTTGTGGCAAATTCATGCACCCCTGAGGCTCAAATCCCCAACCTCCCAAGCAACGGGGATCCATGATTATCTGACCTCGGCCTGTCACGAGGCTGGAGAGATCTGGACCCTTTGGAAATATTGAAACTTATGTTCCACGTTGGACTTACACTATTGTAATGTTAATCGTTACCTTAAGTTCCATACTGCTAACCTAAAAATACTGCATTGGTTCCAGACACTAACTTCCCAATCTTCTCAAATACCCCTATTCCCAATGAATTCCCCCCTGAAATGCATCTTCCTTCACCAAACATTGTACTAAAGCAGGTGGATCTCCATCTCACCCATGCTAAAAATCAGCGACTTTCTGATATTTAGGAAATATATACCACATGTCTGGAACCACAGTAATCCTATTTCAAGTTGGGATTCACTTGTTTATAGTTTTAAGTTGATAGTCCCGAAGACTGCTCACTGTTGCCCCATTAGTCCCCGGTAACCCCAACTACTTATTTTCTTGGGGCACACCTAGGACTCACGTTTAAGTCCCTTGGTGAGATGGAATTTTATCCTCCACCAATCGGACTGCACTACCTCTAACACCACAGCTAGCTAAACTCACACCTTCTCTTTATGCCTCAGCTTACCCCCTACCTTTCCTCCCTCAACTCCTGGTCTTCTTTCACCTCACTCCCCCCCAATGCTCCATTGTGAGGTATCTCACACTCATAATAATTATCCCCCCATACCTACATCTCCCTTCCAAATTTTGCCATGGCAGCCTTGAACGTTCTTTATTTCATTCTCCTCACTCTCAGCCCAAGTGGTTTGCCTTCAGTAAATGCATTTTTCTACCCATTCCACACCTACATATTTTGACAAACAATACCCGTAAGTGTACACAGCCTCAGTAGCTACTAAGCAACAGGGAGTACTAGTGACATTCCACTGTACCATTCACACTCCAGGCAGAGACCAGAGAAAAAGGTTGCTATCTTATTCTCACAGGACTTCTTCTAGACAGCAGGGAGAGTCTCGTACTATGCCCCCAACAAGAAGCCACTGTCCCTCCCACCTACTGTCTGTAGTAGCCTCCCATAACATGGTACTCAAATACTATGTGGTGACTCCAATCAGGTCATTTAGCTGTTCCTCGATAAGTCCCCAGCCCCAACCGCAGCGCAACGTCTCTCCTATCAGCAGCTATTAACTCCCTTCTTGACACTTGGCATGAATAGAACCCAGCCAAGCATCAGAACACTTACTACTCCCACCCTCACCAACAATTCTCTTGCACTGGCCACATCCTGTCCTCGGGTATTGTTCCCTGTGCCTGGTAAGACTTCAAGGCAATCCTTACCTCTTTCTCTTCCCCGGTCCCTAGACTTGGTACATAAATGACAGTTTACTAGCTAACCCTACACACAGTCTAGAAATAGCTACAGAAATTACAGACTATCTGACAAACAACGTATCTTCAGAGTTCTCTCCTAGGACTATTTGGGAAGCTCATAAACCGGTTATCAGAGATGTGTGTATTAGTCAGGCTTCCAACCAACATAAAGAAAGATGCCTTTGTCATAAACTTTTAGAGGAAACATTTTACACTACCTCTGAAGCCTTCCAAACCTCCCCATCTCCGTCAACCAAATGCGACTACGAGAGAACCTACTTATAACTAGACCTTTTTCACGGAAAACGTGCTCCGCGGGTCACATCATAAACTTTATATGAAAGCCAATAAACTGGATACTTTTCTTGCACTAGCACTTCGCAAAGTTGATTTCACCGCTAAACCGAAAGACACATACACCAGTAATCCACTAAAGATAATAAAAGAATTCCGCAAGCGTCTAACCCACCTATGCAAAAACCCCCCACATCTCTAGCCAATCCCACATAAACGATCTCCTTCAACTATTTCCACTTGCCTAACCTCTCTTCCGGTCATAAAGAATCGCTAGAGAAACCCATCACGGTCGAGGAAATCCAACAAGCCATAAAATGACTGTAACCACACAAATGCCTGGGCCCTGAAGGCTTTTCAACAACTTATTATAAAAGGTTTGCAGACCTTCTTATTCCTCCTCTCCCTCCACTTGATCTTGATGATACCCAAACCTAACACAGATGACACTGCTTAGTCCAACTATAGGTCAATCTCAATACTCAACTTAGATATCAAACTTTTAGCTAAAGTCCTAAAAGTCCTTCGCTAGTTTACAATGATCATTCCTTCTCGCCAAGCAGGGGACAATATCAGAAGAGCCACACTCCTGGCCCATATGGCCCATATGGCCCGCACTTGCTATATACTATCATGCTTCATCTCCCTAGACATACTGTACCTCACTTCCATCCTTCAATTATGGGGATTTGGCTATAACTTTCACATTGGACATTTATCAAAACCCCAAAGCATTTATCAACTATTTAGGCTTCCAATCTGAGCTCTTCCCCATAGAAAGAGGTACTTGCCGGGGCTGTACTCTCTCCTCACTCCTCTTCGTCCTAGCCTGTGAACCACTGGCAATTCTGATTCGATCCAACCCTACTATTCAAGGACTAGAACTAGGGGGACTCCACCACAAATTATGCCTATTTGCGGATGACATCCTCATAATTTTAACCTCACCCTTGATTTCCACTCCTAACCTACTGGAGACTTTGTCCCAGGCATCCAGACTGACCACCAATCCCCAAAAATCGTCTGCGTTAAATATCTCCTTACCACCTAGCCAAATGACCCAACTGAGGGCAATTCTCCCATTCCCATGGGCAACATCTTCCATCTCGTATCTGGGCGCTAAATTTATGGCTAACCCAGACGATTTTTGTGCCACCAACTACCCTCCAATGCTAAAACATTTTATCAATATCATGTCCAAGTGGGCCCCCTATCCCTGGCATAGATGGGCAGAATCAGGGTAGTAAAAATGTTGATACTCTCCAAAAATCTCTACCTCTTTTGGGTGTTACCCATACAAGTCCTATCCTTTTACTTACACATTCTTTAACGCATAACCTTGAACTACATCTGGAATAAAACCAAGCCTTGTATACCTAAACCAACTCTATATACTTCCTGAATCAGAGGCAGTCTTAGCGTGCCTGACTTCATGAAATACTATTATGCAGCACAATTTGCACAACTTCCAAATACCATGTAACTAAGGAAATACCACAATAGGTAGCAATTGAATTGGTGGATAGCGACCCTCTCTCCACAGCTAACCTTCTATGGATAGCCCCACCGCAACGTTTCATCTCTAACCCTATAACTAGACACAGTTTAGTCATCTGGGATAGACTTGAAACCCATTTTGACCTCCAATCCTCTCATAATTCACTCCTTTTCTTCATCCACAACCCATCCTTTTGCCTAGCCTGGACTGAACTATCCTCCTTCTCTGCCTGGTTCAATGCAGGACTAATTAGAGCCCACCTTTTTTACCTCACAAATCTTTACCTCTTTATCAAAGCTTTGCGAAACACATAATCTACCCCCAACAGAAATCTCAACTACAAGCATACCTGAACACAGCCCCACTGACGCCACTGACCCCACTGACCTATGTTGGGAACTGGTCACAAATTTGGCAGGCCACTAAATCAGCTTCTCCAAACATTGTCGCAAGACTAACTACAAAGTACTGGTCCCCGTCAGAATATCCAAATTCCTCCCCAATCACTCCCATAACTGATTCTGAGGCTGAGACTTACCAGTAGGGATGAGCCGAACACCCCCGCGTTCGGTTTGCACCTGAACCGTCGAACAGACCGACCGATCGCGCGAACATTTAGAACCCCATTGAAGTCTATGGGACTCAAACGTTCGAATTCAAAAACGCTCATTTTAAAGACCAATATTCAAGTTATTGTTGGAAAACGTCTTTGAGAACCCGGGTCTTGTCCCAGGGAACATGTATCAATGGAAAAAAGTTTAAAAAACGGTAGTTTTTTCAAGAGCAGGACTCCTGAAATAATGACCGTTTTTAAAACTTTTTTTTCCATTGATACATGTTCCCTCGGGCAAGACCCGGGTTCTCAAAGACGTTTTCACAGGCAAACTATAGACACCCAGCAGGTACAATATTTAAAGGAATTTTTAATTTTTTTTTTTTAAGTTAAGCATCATTAAAATCACTGCTCCAGGAGCAGTGATTTTATTAATGCTTAAATAAAAAATAAAATAAAAATTCCTTTAAATATTGTACCTGCTGGGTGTCTACACCTGTGATAACGTCTTTAAATAGCACAATCACCTGCCTGCCAGTAAATTAGGAAGAACTGATCTATCTAAGCTATACAGTGTATAAATATATGTACAACTCCTAGGGATGTATATATATTCTCTACACACTGTAAATTAAGCTAAACTGACTAGCCTGCCTGCCTGCTCTATCTAACTATCTAAAAAGACAATCTCTCTGTCTCTCTGTCTGCTTTCATTAACAAGCCGGAACACACTACACAAGGCTGCCCAGCAGGCGGCCTTATATAGTGTGGGGCGTGTGCTAAAGCCCTGAGCCATAATTGGCCAAAGCCACCCAGGCTTTGTCCAATTATGGCTCTTCGTTTTTTGCGCGCTGTGATTGGCCAAGCATGTGGGACATACAGCATGCTTGGACAATCATCAGCGCGCAATGCCGCAATTAATTATGGACCATTTTGCGTCACTCGAATTTGGCGCGAACGACCGCTTTTGTTCGAATTTCGTCGAACGTACAAACAGACAATGTTCAAGTCGAACATACGTTCGTATCGAAGGCAAAGCTCATCCCTACTTACCAGGGTCCCATTTACATATATGGTGGGAATGCCCCATAGTTGATACCTTCTGGACAGAGGTATTTAAGGTCCTTTCAACCTTGTTTGATTTACCAATGTCACCTATACCAGCAATTGCACTCCTGAACAGCAAACCACAGGCTTTGACATACCGCCAGTCTTACTCTTTGTCACAAATGCAGATAAACAAACCATAGGAAATCCTCCACACTATGCATTTTAGCCATGAAACATAGAATTGCATGAGCCATGATCCATGCCAAAACAGAAGCACCAATACTGGACAAAGTAACCAATTACGAGAAACCCTGGATCACCCACTTCTTAACTCTTGACCTAGATGACTCCTTTATACTTCCCTAGAAGTACTCATATACCCCCTACCAGACGTATGTATGGTTATAGGGATGAGGATAAAGAGATCCTCACTAGGGAACCTTACCCCAACCCCTTTATTCCCTTCTGTGACCCCTTTAACCCCCCTTCTTTATCTTTCTTCCCCTGTATTTTCTTCCCCTGTATAGCTGGCTTCCTGTTAATCCTGCTCCTCCAATACGACCTGAACCAGAAGGTCCGTGAGCCCTATAACCCCGAGACATAAACAACACAAGGTGCAAACTTCCTTACTACTACCCTTTCCCCCTCTTCTTCCAAACCCAGTGAGTTGGATGATGAGATATATCCACCCACAGTCTTCCCCCCCTTGGAATATTTCTCTCACATAACCATAGAGGCAAGACTATACCGCACCCGTCCTCAGGACCTATTCACTCAATGTTGATTACCAATGTAAGAAGTACCCTAACTATATTGTTCCCTTCCTTGCAGATCATATATAATCCTGTTAGTATGTACTATTGTTTATTATCTAATTACCACAACATGTACTACTTTCACAATGTTCTGTACTGAACTGTTCCATCAATAAAATATTTGAACAAGAAAATCCAAACCTGTTAGTATTGGAGGATAATAGCAATTATTGTATATCTAAAACACAATGACAGGAACAACATGATGTGGGACTGCCATTAACTAATCAGTGAGAACACATTTCCAGCCCCAGAACTTAACTACTTCAGTTCTTTTAAACATAAGTAGTACGCCCAAAGAGTAAAGGATTATGCACAAGCTGATCAGCCATGCCTGTTTTCCTCAGCCAACTTCTGTCTGTAAAGTGATCCATGAGGCTTGAAAGCCACCCGATCACTTTCATAGTGCATGCAGTATTACCATGAATGTAAAGAGAAATAATTCTTGCACTATAGCTCATGGTTGACTCTAAATTGATGAGTAATAAAGGCTTGTAAGGGTACATGCACACTGAGCTTAAAGAACGCAGCTTCTAAAGAGATGTTGCATTATTCCTGTAAAAGCAGATTAATGTTATCCCATCCTATGTTAGGATGTTTAGAGGCATATTTTAAGCTCAGCGCTTTGGAGGTTTACATTTTTGAGAGGAGTTTTCTGTCATAAAACCTACACGCATGTGCAAACATGTTTCGCTTGATAACAAGCTTACGCTCCGATGAAGCTTGTTATCAAGCGAAACATGTAAGCAATTTGCCACTACATTTGCTGTAGTCCAAACATGAGTGTCTCACCTACATGGCCAAGCACCTAACCACTTTCAGATATGACCAGTATCTTCATCCTTGGATAGTGCCAAGCTGAAACACGGCACTCACACTGCTGTATGCCTGAATACTGATATGCTATAAGCTAACCGCATGGACTCCCTGCAAACCAGCTGTCCTGAACAGCAACCTGATGTTCCTACTTGTACAACCAAGTAAATATAGTGACTGAGCGTGCAAACATTCCCTATCTTTTCCTAATCAATCTGGCTAGCTTGAACTCATACTCCTATTGAATGAGAACTCTACAGCCTACATTGCCACTTGATTTGGGATCTAACCTGGATGGATCAGTCATGAAGTGATTGTGGTGTGCATGGCTGATCAGGTGGCCACCCATGTTTATAGTTTAGACTATTCTTATTTTAATAAAATGGTGGAGGGAGGTGTGGTGTTTTTTCTAAGTAATTTATTGTGGTTTGCTAAATAAAGTCTATAAATTCTAGCAGTTACTTGTTGAAGAATTCTTTTTGGGAGGAGGTGTGTTTTTTCACCTCCTCTGTCTCCTCTTTTTTTGTGGGATAATGTGTGGCCACTAAACCATCCTGACTGGGATACACATATAAAGGCTGACGTGTGAGCCTGATCACCTGACAGACACATCATTCACCGGGAGATATCATCTTATCATCCGGCTGTGAGCTTTCTGTCATACGACTAGGGGTTGGTACATACCGTATATACTCTGTAGCTATCTCACTATCCTACTATACTGAATGCTGCCAATGTATTGTGTATGTGCAGTCACAAACAGTATCAATACTCCTATGATTTTTCTTTTTAGTTTGCTTGCTCTGAGAGATTTGTACTGTCACATTCAGGACATCTGTGGGGAACTTAACTAATCATTGACCAGTGTTGTCTACTGACACTATAATAGCCCTTTTGAGCTTTACTCTCTCAATATATGGACTTTATGGTATACACTTATTGGCCCAGATTCACAAAAGTTTTATGCCGTCGTAAGTACAAATGTGCGCCGATTCGCGAAGCTAGAAACGTCGTAAAACAAGGTTTCAGCCACCCAACGTAACTTGCCTACGCCGGCATATCGTGGGCGCATAGTTATGCTGGACGCATTCGGCGTACCCATGTTAAATATGCAAATTAGTAAGATACGCCGATTCACGAACGTACTTGCGCCCGGCGCATTAATATACGCGGTTTACATAAGTCGTACGTCCGTCGTAAACTTACCCCACATAAAGCAGGGGTAAGTCATGCAAAGGTATGGACGAGGGAACAGCCGTCGTATTGTACAGTGCCTGCCGCCGAGAATGTGTTTTTAGCACGACAGCATCGCGCTGATTCTCCGCGACAGGCTGCCGACATCTCGCACTCGCTGGAATAGTAAAAGCACATTCCAGCGAGTGCGTCATAGAAGCGACGGGGATCCGACGCGGATTCCTGCCAATTCTACATGTGGGCGGAGTTTGTTATGAATCCTAAAAAGGAAGTCCCCGCCGGATTTTAAATAAAAATCCGGCATGGGTTCCCCCCTCAGGAACATAACGGGCCCTTAGGTCTGGTATGGGTTGTAAGGAGACCCCCCCTATGCCGAAAAAACGGCGTGGGGGTCCCCCCACAATCCATACCAGACCCGTATCCAAAGCACGCCGGCCAGGAAGGGAGCATGCCCTCAACATGAGGGGGTCAGGTGCTCTGGGGCAGGGGGCGCACTGCGGCCCCCACCCCAGAGCACCCTGTCCCCATGTTGATGAGGACAGGGCCCCTTCCCGACAACCCTGGCCGTTGGTTGTCGGGGGTATGCGGGCGGGCGGGAGGCTTATCGGAATCTGGAAGCCCCCTTTAATAAGGGGGCCCCCAGATACCGGCCCCCCACCCTAAGTGAATGAGTATGGGGTACATTGTACCCCTACCCATTCACCTGGAGGCAAATAAACCACACAGGGTATTGAAATATTTTATTAGTTGGCCACCGGGGGGGGGGTGTGTATGATCGCTTTTATAAAAGCGCCCCCCTCCGGCGGGCTTCTGCGGGGGGGGGGTGGCTGCCGCTGTTCTTCGCCGCCATCTGGTTCTCTTCCGCCGCCGGGGGGGCGCTTTGATAAAAGCGCCCACCACCCGGCGGGCTTCCTTCGACATCTTCGACGGCGGGGGGTCTTCTCCCACTCTCCGGGGTCTTCTCCCGCTCTCCGGGGGTCTTCTCCGGCTCTCCGGGGGTCTTCTCCGCTCTCCAGGGGTCTTCTCCGCTCTCCGGTGTCTTCTACTTCTTCAGGACTCGCCGCCGCTATCTTCGTGTGTTAGCTCAATTACTAGCGGCGGCGAGTCCCCTCTTCTGTGACGTCTTCTTCTCTTCTCCAGATGTTGATGCAACGCTTCCTTCCGCTGTTATGGTGGGCGCGCGGCTCGCAGCGAGTTATATAGGCCTGTCTTGTGACGTCGCAGTCACATCATGCTCCGGTAGGTACCACGTGCTACCTACCCACGAGGCAGAGGAAGTGATGCAGCGCTCATCTCAGCAGTATTTTCAAACCGCTGAGATGAGAGAAGAGACACAGTGAGTCACACCAACACTACACTGACACCAGTACACGCAGGCACATTTAACCCTTTGCGATCACCCCCCCCCACCCCCTGTCACACTGTCACTGTACTGATCACTGCATTTAGTGTCAGTGTGACAGGCAGTGTGACAGGCAGTTAGTGTTAGGTCCAGGGTAGCCCCGTACCCCCCCCTAATAAAGTTTTAACCCATTGATCACCGCCTTAGTTAACCCTTTCACCCCCTATTGCCAGCGTCACTAAGCGATCATTTTTCTGATTGCTGTATTAGTGTCGTTGTTCATGCTAGGTAGAATATTTTTTTTATTGCGATTTTTTTTTACTAAAGACATGTGGCTGAATAAATTTTGGCCTAAATGTTTGACTAATATTTTGTTTATTCAGTTTTTCTTATAACAAAAAGTAAAAAATATTGTTTTTTTTTCAAAAATGTCGCTCTATTTTTGTTTATATCGCAAAAATAAAAATCGCAGAGGCGATAAAATACCACCAAAAGAAAGCTCTATTTGTGGGAAGAAAAGGACGCAAATTTTGTTTGGGAGCCACGTCGTACGACCGCGCAATTGTCTGTTAAAACGACGCAGTGCCGAATTGTAAAAACGCCTCTGGGCATTTAGCAGCATATTGGTCCGGGACTTAAGTGGTTAACCTAAGCGCGGAATTATCTTACCTTTAGTTTAAAGCTCTGAGTTGGCTATAAGCCTCTCTAATGCTCCCCCCTGTTTACTGAACGCTTTCCACTGAGGAATTAAATCCAATGGCCAATGTATATACACATACTTATTTTTTGGTAAGTTTGCTTATCTCACGCATAGGATACACTCCAGTGTGGTGTTGGTAGCTGTGTTTTCTATTGCATTATATCTATGCATTACCTGTTTATAAGTTATCAGATAAACCATTTTACCATTGGATACTGGGTGCATCCCCACATCTTTCAACGCCCTATGGCTGCATGCCTGCTCCTGGCTTGGTGATTTTGAATATACTTTTTTCTCCTATTAACAAAATATACGTATGATGTTTGACAACCCTTTTTTTTCCTTGTTTTGTTTGTATATTTACTATGGCCCGGATTCACGTAGCACTTACGCCGACGTATCTACAGATACGCAGCGTAAGTACAAATGTGCGCCATCGTATCTATGCGCCGCACCCACAAACTAAGTTACATCAAAAAATAGGCTTCTTCCGACCGACGTAACTTTCCTACGCCGGCGTATTGTGGGCGCATATTTACGCTGGATGCATATGGAAGTTTCGATTCATATATGCAAATGAGGGAGAAACGCCGATTCACGAATGTAGATGCGCCCGGGGCATGTTTTAAGCTATTTGTGTAAGGGTTACGTCCGGCGTAAAGTTATTCCTCATATAGGAGGCGCAACCCATGCAACGGTATGGACCAGGGAACACCCGTCATATTTTACGTTGTTTACATAGTACTACGTGAATAGGGCTGGGCTACGTTCACGTTGTAGCCAGTGATTTGGGGGTATCTTAGCCAGTTATTTCGACGTGGTTGTACGCATGCGCACGGGGATAAGTCCAAGTTAGGACGCATGCGCCGTTCATTTTAAGTACTTGGATGGAGGTCAGCCCATCATTTGCATGGGGTCACGCTTCATTACCATGCATCACGCCCACTTCCACCTACCTTGACTTAAGTCGGCTTACGCCAACGAATATACGCTATGCCGGCGCAAGGTTGGGTGCATTTTCTTTGCAAATTTCATACTTGCCTCTCAACGTAGAAAAGAAGATATGCTACAGCGGCATAAAGATGCGCTGATGGCTGTGAATCCGGGCCACTCTGTTTAGTGAAAAACTTTGATAAGCTCCTGAAGAAGCATTATTCATGAAACATGTCGAGCTTGTATCTGTAACATTTTTATTTTGCTTCCACTGTACCAATGGCATTTCCCAGTGGTCATGCATGCACTGACCTAAGCCCAGCAGATAGCGTTGAATGTGCTGTTTACAGCTTTTATTAGTCTATACTTTATATGTTTTTTAAATACATTTTGTTAATTTGTTACTATTAAAAACATTTTTTTTATGTATTGGTGCCTAAAAAGTCCATGATTTCCTCTGATTAAATGTAATTTCTATATATGAAGTGTCACTTTTTATCACTTCTTATACATCCACAGTACCATCCTGCGGTGGTGTATCTGTTGCCAAATTATCTTTAACATAACCAAGCCTTTATAACTGGATAATGGCTCAAATAAAGTGCTACACATCAATATTTTCTAGTGTTTTTTTACTTAATTTAATGATTTCTTATAGTAATTTTTTTATTTACACAAATCAGTAACTATGACTTCCACTATGTGATTTAATTTTGAGTAAAATACTGTCAAAAGAACTTTTAGTTTTGAAAATGACAAATACAGTAGACAAAATCATTCCGTTAATAAATAAGGATGGTCAAGCAGCTGCTTCCTGTTATCAGCTTGAAAAATGAGTCAGTTGAAACAAACTGAGGAAGGAAATGTCCACATTTATTCTTTAAGTTTTTTTGACAGTTTGTTAGAAATTGTGCAGATGATTGGACAGAATTGTTTGTTTCACATTGCAGTCAATTCCTTGTAAGGTACAAATCGAACTAACAGAAAAATGTGCTTTCTGTTAAAAGCAACACGCATTAAGAGCAATTTATAGAAAGAGATAATCAGATGAAGGTATATGTATTATTTTATTTTGATCAGTCCTATATTTGCTAGTAATTTAAGGGCACATTTTTAAATAGTGATCATGAAACATCAATCTAAAAGCAAAACAATGTAAATGAGCAGGTAAGTGAAAATATATAAAAATAAAAATTGCGCTAATAAGTCCAAATTAGCCTAAATTAATAAGTCCAAGGGGGTTGGGCTGATGAGAAGAACCAAATAAAATCTCTTCAATCCTGTGTCAAACCTTATTGCAAGACATGCTTACCAGATAGTAAGATAATTATGCAGGTGGCTATAGCCCACCCAAGGCCTCTGGTGAGTGCAATAGCACTAACTTCTCCAATGATGGTAAGTTCCAGCAGATGGAAAAGAGATCAATGATATGGAATATAGAAGAGTGGATAATACCCCAGTGTTGGTAAAAGAACACACAGGTGAGCCAACACCACACAAAGAGTCTCCTTACCAGGCAACACATATTATCAGCTTTAAGCAGGTGATGAAAAAGACGGCACCCAAATCCACCACAAAGTGAACCTCCACCATATAGGATGTCTCCTTACCAGATATTAACAGCTGTGGGTTATTAGATTATACATAGCAGGATGTATTCAACCTCTTTTGTAGGCTAATGGATGGATGGATAGATACAGATTCCTTTCTGGTAAACCGAACTTCGTGAGACTCATACGTTAGGTAAGTAACCAAAGAAGAAATAAGGGACTCCAAACAGGTATTTCTCACCAGCTTCCTTTTTGCTATTGCACTGACCAGAGGACTGGGCTGGGATATAGCCATCTGCATAATTATTTTACTATCTGGTAAGCATGTCTTGCAATAAGATTTGACACAGGATTGAAGAGATTGTATTTGGTTCTTCACATTAGCCCAACCCCCTTGGACTTATTAATTTAGTCTAATTTGGACTTTTTAGCACAATTTTTCTTTTTATACTTTTTCTGCGTTATGCCACATTTATTAATGCTTTAGAGGAGTCCATTCACATATTTTTATTATTGATTATAGCAAGCACAATTTTTTCCCCTTTATTAGGTAAGTGCAAATGTTGAAACCAGTTAGTTCTACTGCCTCATAGTTCTGTTTCATGCACAGAAAAGGAAAGATGCTAAAGATGAAAATGAGCATTGAAGGTCTACAAAAATTTAAAAATAAAGTTTGTACAAAAGGAAACAAAAATGTCTCAGCTTCCAGCAAGGGGAGTACATTCTCTGGTGGGCTTGATTGTCAAAGGCAGCAGTAAGCAGTGTAACTCATGCTTACCAGAAGTGTGGGCAAATATTTAAAAAAAAGTTTTTCTACAATCCTTATTTTTCAATGACTTTTAAGTTATTTTTATTTAGGAGTATGGGCTGTAAAATCATTTTTTTTTTGTATGTCTGTGACCCATTGTGAATATTTTCCCTCACATATTGTGCTAGTGATGCTCATCCAGGAAATGGGAGTGGGAGTGTATGCATCACTTGCACAAGAAGGCTCAGAAAGCTATAAAAACATTGTCAGCAGTTTTGAACCTTATCTACTTTACCCATCACTTCCTGTGCTGTAGGAGCACAGTTTTTGTCTAGAACAGGGATAGGCAACCTTACAGATTTGGAGATCTACCTGAACAATATGGGAGAAGTCAAAGATCGACAGGCACAGTGTCACCTCCCCACACCTAATTTAAGGTGGTGAGAAAGCAAAACAATGCTGCCTGCTTTAACGCTTTGTTTACTGTACTGGCGGCTGCTCCTCAGTCTCTTAGACAGACGGAGCTGGGGAACTCCATGGCAGGCACATCTCCAGACCCCCTGCTAATCAGCCTGCACTCAGGGGCATATGTGAGTAATTCCGTCACTATAAATGTATCCCCAGCATCCACAGAGTCTCTGATAGGACGCACCCTAGACAATCTATTGCTATCCCCTATGGAAGCAGGGACACCTGCTCATACCACCATCCTGACATGCCTTTTGACACAAGAGCCATGTTCCTTAACCCCTACCCGACCAACCGCCGCAGTTTTGGGTTGGCTCCCCTGGGCGAAACAATGCTACCTTACGACGCTTCACCTTTTGGCCACTAGGGGGTGCACAGGCCGCGGGAGGCTCGCGGGCTTGTGGCTCGCCGCTGGAGCTTATGTGAGTGCCCGGCGGGGGCCTTGACCGATGGGCACCCACTATCGCTCATGACAGAGCGAGAGCCGGAATCTGTGTGTGTAAACACACAGATCCTGGTTCTCTCAGGTGAGAAGAGACTGATTGTGTATGACTGATTGTGTATTCATACTAAGTATGAACACTGATCTCTCTCTCTTCCTAGTCAGTTCAATCCCCCCACTGTTAGAAAACACCTAGGGAACACAGTTAACCCCTTGATTGCCCCTAGTGTTAACCCCTTCCTTGCCAGGGACATTTATACAGTAATAAGTGCATTTGTGTAGCACTAATCGCTGTATAATTGTCACTGGTCCCAAAAATGTGTCAAACGTGTCCGATCTGTCTGCCGCAATATCGCAGTCTCGATAAAAATGGCTGATCACCGTCATTACTTGTAAACGAATAATAATAATAAAAATGCCATAAATCCATACCCTTTTTTGTAGATGCTATAACTTTTGCGCAAACCAATTAATATACGCTTATTGCAATTTTTATTACCAAAACTATGTAGAAGAATATATATCGGTCTAAACGGAGGAAAAATTATTAATATTTTTTTTAAACTGGGATATTTATTATAGCAAAAAGTAAAAGATATTTGTTTGTTTTTTCAAAATTGTCGCTCTTCTTTTGTTTATAGTGCAAAAAATATAAATGGCAGAGATGATCAAATACAACCAAAAGAATGCTCTATTTGTGGGGAAAAAAGATGTCAATTTTGTTGGGTACAGCGTCGCACGACCGCACAATTGGCAGTTAAAGCGATGCAGTGCTCTATCACAAAAAAATGGCCTGGTCATTGAGCAGGCAAATCTTCTGGGGCTGAAGTGGTTAAATTCTCCGAAATGTAGCCTGTCACACACAGCAAACAAAATTACAAGTGACATCAAAGCGGACCTCCAAAACATGGGCTCACACATAGAAGCCATAAAATCGAAATTAGACGCCACTGTGGCAAGAGCAAACCAAAACACAGATCGCATACAAGACCTCCAAGACCAAGACTGCCTTATCCAAAATAGATGACCTCGAAAATAGGTCAAGGAGGTACAACTTCCGCATCAGAGGATGGTAGTGGAATTTCCCACAGCTGTTTGCTCCCTTATCCAGGACCTCATTCCAGGCATCCTGCCACACAGGCTAGAACTTGACAAAGCGCACAGAGCACTGGTCCCCTCATGACCAGATGGTCTCTCAAGAGACATAGTTGTGAAATCTCACTTTTATGCAGTCAAGGAAGAGATCATGCAAAAGGCCTGCTCAGCACCCAAGCTTTTGCTTCAAGACAGCCCCATCCAAGTCTTTGCGGATTTATCCCCATCCACCATTCAAAAGTGGGGAGCACTTAACCACTCCCTGCCCATCGGCCGTCATATGATGTCCTTGATTTTGTGTGGGTATATCTGAATGATGCCGCAGCTACAGGCATCATTCAGATATTGTCTTTTTCAGCCCGCGATTCACTGGTCAGCCGCTTGATCGTTCTTACAGGTGGTGAGAGGGGACGTCCCCCTCCCATCGCCCTCCGTTTCTTCTACCGACTCACCGATGTGATCGGTCAGTCGGAGACAGGATCTGCCCCCCCAGGTGTTTACCATAGAGATTTCCGGTGGACCAGTCGCCGGAGGCTCTATGATTGTTGGAGGTCGTGGCGTGATGTGATGATGTCACGCCCGGCCTCTGCATTCAAACAACAGGGCCACCTCTGCTGGAAAGCTGAGATTAATTGAGTGTGATTTTTTTTATTTCAGCTGTCCCAGACTAGAGGTGAGATGTTGGGTCTTATTGACCCCATATCTCACTATAAAGAGGTCCGATCATGGCATATTCCTATTACAAGGGATTTAAAAAAAAATCCAGAACTGCTTAGCTTTAACTGACAATTGCGTGTTCATGCGACGTTGTACCCAAACAAAATTGATGTCCTTTTTTTCCCCACAAATAGAGCTGTCTTTTGGCATTTTTTGATAATCTCTGCAGTTTAAATTTTTTGTGCTATAAACAAAAAATAGCAACTATTTTGAAAAAAACAAAAACATATTTTGTATTTCTTGCTATAATAAATATCCCCATTTTCCCACAAAGCTAATTTTTCTTTTGTTTAAGCCAATATGTATTCTTTATATGTTTGGTAATAAGAATCGCAAATAGCGTATATTGATTGGTTTGTGAAAAAGTTATAGCATCTACAAAAAAGGGGATAGATTTATGGCATTTTTATTATTTTATTTTTTTACTAGAAATGGTGGCGATCTGCGACAATATGATGGACACATGAGACACTTTTGACACATTTTTGGACCATTGGCATTTATACAGCGATTAGTGCTAGAATATGCACTGACAGGCAAAGGGTTAACACTAGGGGGCGATGAAGGGCTTAATTGTGTTCCCTAATGTGTGTTCTAACTGTGGGTGGAGGGACTCACTATCGGAGATGACAGATTGTGGTTCCCAGCTTGTAGATGTATATCTCCTCTCAGGACAGTACAGCTACGACGGTTCGATAGATATAATTTCACTGTTGCAGTCGGGTGGAATAGTAGACAACCCCAAGAAGGCCTTCTCCTATCTATTGACTTACAAAAGGCATTTGACTTTGTCTCCTGGCCATACCTTTTCTTAATCCTGCAACAATAGGGTTTTCGGTCAGCACTTCACTAACATCTTAACTGCACTTTACTTCCCAAAGCTTAGGTGCAACTCCTGCATTATTACTCAGATCCCTTCCTGATATGCAAAGGCATGAGACAGGGCTGCCCACTACCCCCCCTGAAATTCGCAATAGCGATCGAAAACTTTAGAAATCCCCTTCAGAAACCACCATATTCACGACTTTATTGTACTTTATTAGCAGACAACCTTCTCCTCTTTATTACTTTACCACATATCTCCCTCCCCAACATCAAACATTTCCTAGTTGAATTTGGCAGAATTTCAGGTCTACACGTAAATATGAATCAATCCCAAGCCCTTAACATCAACATACAAGACTCCTTAATCTTCAGAATGAAAGAACATTTTGACTTCTCCTAGAGTGACTCCTCCATTCCCTATCTAGGGGTTCATCTCCCCAGAAGGATAGAAGAACTATATTCATCCAACTTCCCTCAATTTTATAAAAAAAATAGACCTTAAATGCTGGTCCCATCGCAACATGTCTTGGCTAGGGCAAATCCACTCTATCTAGATGACCCTACTCCCACATCCCCTTTATCTATCCCACTCTCTCCATACCCATCAATAAGGCTCACTTGCAGAAGTTTCAAGCCTATATTGTTGCATTTGTATGGGGCTTAAAGGGTCATAGAGTAGGATTACCTAATCCCATATGGTACTACCAAGCCACCCAGCTGGCTCAGATCTCTGCCATCTACTTTTGCACTGCCAAACCTGATTGGGTGCCTATGGAAAGGCAGACCATACCGAATTATACCCTGGACTAACTCTTGTGGTGTCAACCTAAGAGGCGCAGTGAGGTAGCTAGCTCCTACACTCTCTCACTTGTTCGCCTTGTGGGAAGGTCTCAAGAACCATCCAGAGTTAATCTCGCAGATACATCCACTTGCCTTCCTCTTTCAGAATCCCAATTTCTCCCAGGAATGAATATAAAACCCTTCCAATGGTAGATGGACAAGGGGTTGTACAGGATTGGTCATTTCTTTAACTCCACGTGCCCACTCACCCTCAGCTTTTGCATTAGCAAACACGAAATGCCCTAAGTTTAGATTCCTTCAAATGTTGCATTTCCTACACTCCTTGTGGATATCCAAACCCTCCCCACCCAATATTACACTGTATGAACAATGATGTGGCCAGGCCACGGAACAGAGAGGAGGGATCTCTGTGATTTATGAGTCACTGTCTAGGGTCAACTCAAAACCTAGCTACATGACAGAATGGGAGAAAGATCTGTCTCAAGAGTGGGATCTAGGGGATTGGTATAGAGCATTCCCATGTGCCTACCCAGGCATCCTAAATGTCTCTTTGATAGAGACAAATCTCAAGGTGGTGACATGTTGGTCCCTGACTCCTACAAGACTAGCAATATACTACCTTGCCCCTCTGCTTCAGAGGATGCTCCCATATGGTGGGAATGGTGGGAATGCCCTAGAATAAGTGGGTTCTGGAACAACATTTTATAATACGAAAGGTCACAGTCTCAAGGTTCCTAGGTCCCCTCAAATAGCTCTACTGAACGTTCCTATAGAAACAAATCCTCTAAGAGACGGCTGATCCACTTTATCTTCCGGGGGGCTAAATTTACCATAGCAAACCTGGAAGCACCCCTTTGTCTCCTGTGCCATGGCAAAACAGAGAATATCATGGTGGATCATGGCCCAGGAGAAGATAGTTAGCTTATTACAGGACACAGTCCAGAGGTTCAAGGCAACCTGTGAACCGTGGGCTGAGTACATGCATATCCCATTGATACCTCAGTAAGTTCTAGACTAAACACGTTTGGGTGACCAGATGGGACATCTACACTCTCTGTTCTTTACGCTTTGCTCGCTTTACGCCCCCCCCCCCTCCTTTTTCACCAATATTTTTTCTTCCCTTCTGAAGGTTTATTTTTGTTTGGTTAAGCCCTGTACACACAATCAGTTTGTCCGGTGAAAACTGACCGATGGACTGTTTTCATTGGACAAACTGATCGTGTGTGCGCCCCATCGGTTTTATTTCCATCTGTGTAAAAAAGTAGAACATGTTTAAAAAATTTCCTATGGATAAAAAAACGATAGAAAAATCCCATCGTCTGTATGGAACTCCATCGGTCAAAAATCCACGCATGCTCAGAATCAAGTCGACGCTTGCTTGGAAGCATTGAACTTTATTTTTTCGTCTTGTCGTAGTGTTGTACGTCACCGCGTTTTGACACGATCTGATTTTTTACTGATGGTGTGTAGGCAAGACTCATGAAAGTCAGCTTTATCGGACATCCGATGAAAAAATCTATCGGATTAGATTCCATCAGATATCCGATCGTGTGTACAGGGCTTTAGGGAATATGGCCCTCTATTATTAGCAGATGCGAGACGCATACCGGGAGATCCTTGATAATCTCTACTCACAAGCCATCTGTCAAAGGGTCCTATTCAGGATTGGTCTTATACATGTTATACCCATTACTTCTCCACCCCTGAAGGTAAACCACCTGACATAACCATGTTAAGATCTTTACCACTAGGTTCTACTCCCTCCACATATTCAACTGAAGTTTAACAATGAAACATGATAGGCTTGGAGATTATGCATTGTCAGTATCAAGATATATGTTTACCCAGTATGCTAAGTTTTTTTTATTTTTGTTCTTTTGTTTTTTTCATCCTTCAGTTGTTTCTCACTTGCCAGATTATACATCTCTATAACAAGGTTGTGAACTGTAAGGCCCCGTACACAAGAGCAAATAGATTCGTTCAAATCGGTCGGACAGACCGATTTGAACAGATCTGTCTGCTGGGATGTATTGGTTTGATCGTGTACACACGATCAAACCAAATCCCCGCCGGCAGACACCGCGCTGACATGGCGCTGACGTGGCGGTGACGTGGCGGTGACGTTGACGCCGCCACGTCACCGCACCAGGAAGTAAAACACTTCCGCGCATGCGTCGAATCCATTCGACGCATGTGTGAGCAGATATGTCTGCTGGTTAGCGTACTAACCAGCAGACATGTCGGGCGGACGGATTCCCAGCAGACAGATTTTAAAGCATGCTTTAAAATCTGTCGGCTGGCCAAATCCGTCTGCTCGCCCGTACACACGATCGAATCTGTCTGCTGAGACGGTCTGGCAGACCGTTTTCAGCAGACAGATTTGAGCGTGTGTACGCGGCCTAAGCCATTTCCCTACAATGTTATTATATTTATTATAACTGTGACTCTTTCTTCTTGTCCTGAAATGTTCTCAAATAAAAATGTATTAAAATAATAAAACAGTAAATACAATTTATTCATAACAGAATGCAAGAAAATAGTGTAGACATGCCTAAATTATAAATAAAATAGTACCAGGTAGTGCCATTAGAATTATTAAGTTGGACGGTGCTATTTAATAACTAACCTAAGAGGGGAGAGGAAGAAGGGGAAAGAAGAAAGAAATAAGGAAAAAAAGGGAAAAAGACTCTGGGGTATCTGCAAATACAGCAGCTCATATGTGAGGTAATTTCCACTGGAGATAGCCACATACTGCAGATCCCTACCAGGGGGGGATAGCACTAGTCTCTGTCAATCTCCTCAGGACACTCTTCCACACTGAGAACCCCTGACTAGCCCTCACACCTGGCTAGATTAAGGTGACAGCATAAAGGATTAATATCATCTGATATTTTATCATTCATCAATAGACTTTACACACTAGGATTCATTCCTTGTCTGAGGCCTCCCCAGCAATTCATTCTGAGTGGATACAATACACAGAGACAGGAAACTAGTGGTTACCTCAGCATCGCTCCTCAAGACCCTCAGTCCATAATCCCCCCCCTGTCAGCGTACATTACAGCCTCTCAGATTTAGTCTACCACCTGAAGGAATATACACCAGATAATTTTAAGGCTGCAGTCTTAAGAGGAAAACTTTCATTCAACAATATCTTACTTAATCTGCAATAATCGCAAGTCATTTACTATAATTCATTGCAGGGATACTTTTAAGGTGGCGACTTAGGGAAGACCCACCACTCACCGTCGGGTGTCTGATGACAACATTTTTTGAAGATCTTAGATCCCCCCCATCTACAGTAATGACACCCACTTATTATATTAAACAGGGACTCCACCTATAACAGATTTTGTCAGTTTTCACAGTTCGACTACAAGCCCTGGTACCCAGGTATGAACTGAGCACTAAAATATCATGCTCCCCCCAATGTTTGATTCAGGATACTTAATAATCTGCTGACCCTAATATCCACTTAGCTTTGACTCATGTGGGTGCAAATACTCTGCTACACATTCAATACACGAAGGGAAAGCGAAACAAGAAGAACAAGAATACTATTAAAACTGTAGCCGTCGAGGAATCTCTTAAAAACATGGACTCCAAACTCCAGACACATACGCTGGAAATTACCGAAAATTCTATGTCTGTCAAACAAATCTCATCTCACCTGTTAGCCATCTCACCACCCCCTTCATCAGACTCTATATCACATACATCGCTATACTCGTCTGTTGTTAAAGAAGGAATAATATCTACAATGTCGGGTCAATTAACCCTTTCTGAGGCCCCTTCTCAAAACCCTATCTACATCCATTCTAATACTGAACGCTCCCCTGAAGCCTCCTTCAATGTTACTGACTTATTCAACAGGATATCGGAAATGCTAGATAGGGACCTTGCCCAGAACGCTGAAAGAATCACTAAGGACATCAGGGCCGACTTCCAAAGCCTTGGAAACAGGATCGAATCCATAGAACGGAAACTGGATATTAATGTCTCTAGAATCGAGCAAAATACTGACCACATACAACACCTGCAAGAACAACTGGAGGCGGCCCAGGCCAGAATAGATGATTTGGAGAACAGATCAAGGAGGGATAATTTCAGGCACAGGGGGCTACCTGAGTCCATCCTCAGCTATACAGGACATCATAAAAATCCTGATCCCATCCATGCCTATTCACAAAATGGAATTAGACAGAGCACATAGATCCCTAGGCCCACCAAGAAAAGACGGCTTACCGAGAGATGTGATAGTAAAGCCTCACTATTACTCCACCAAAGACGAGGTGATGAAAAAATCTCGACAACAAGAAAATCTTCAATATCAAGGTGCAACAATTCAAATATTTTCAGACATATCTCCCTACACCATTCAGAAGAGGAGAGCGATGAAACCACTACTTTCTGCCCTCATGAAAAAAGACATTAAATACAAATGGACCTTCCCATTCGCCTTAAAATTCAACTATAACGGCAGACTCCACGTAGTACACAACTTTCAAGAAGGTGAAAGACTATTACTAGACCTGAATTTTTTTTCACATGAACCAGCCATGGACACTTTACCACCGCAACAAACCTCAGCTAAAAGAAATACACCCAATATTCCAACCTCAAATCCTTGGAATAGAGTCAAACACAGGAATGTCTGAAATAACCCTACTAAGTATCAACTGAAATAATTCAATCTTAGCTCCGGTGGTGTCCATCCCCCATTCATATAAGTTGTTGTGTGTTTTTTTTTTGTTTTTTTCCTTCTCCCCAATAGGCCTTCTTTTAATATGAATTGTTTCTCAATTCTTGATCAAATTACTTATAAGGATTTCTGGTAGAGTAAGAGTTAATATTTACTGGCTCACTTATATAATTTATTTATTTATTCTTGTGGTTTTTCAATATCTACTTACTCATATGGTTTTACAATTTTTATTTTTTCCTATGGTATTACAATAAAAAAAAATCCCTTTTTTTTGGGGGGGGGGGGAGGTACTATCCCTTCAATTGTTATTTTTGGGGGATCAACCCTTTGTTTCCCAAAATTTAGTTGAACTTTTTGATTGTCGCTGACAGTCGGCGGTGAGGCCCTGAGCCTCAACCTACTTCTTGGAGCGACACTTGGTCGCCCTGACAAGTAGGAAGTTAGTCCTCTAAATGGACTACTACTAAATTCTGTTTGATTGAAGGAAGGAGCAAACTTCCCTTCCTTCACTCTGGGTCATGGTTTGACCTTTTGCAATACTACATCTTGCTTTGTTGTTACCATTTTTGCCTTTATTTCTATGTATCTATTCGCCCCTTCTTTCCCCCCTTTACCTTCCCACCCTCCCTCCCGGCCTACCTGCCATTACATGTGTCTTCTGAGCTATGGACTCAGTCTTCAAGTCACTATCTGTCCATAACACTCTTTACGACCCATGGCTGGATCAAATAACACTACTAAACCCCTGCGTGTTGTGACACACAACACCCAGGGGTTGAACTCTCCTATTAAAAGACGAAAAGCCCTCCAGGCATACAAGGCGCTTCATGTAGATATAGTGCTCCTGCAGGAGACACACTTCCCAAGGCGGTACACCCCCTCATTCCTACACTCCCACTTCTCAGTATTCTACTTATCCAACGCGGAAAACAAGACGAAAGGAGTGGCTATCTTGTTATCCAAATTTTGTAATTTTAATTTACTAAAAGAATATGGAGACCCGGAAGGCAGATTTATTTTGGTAAAAGGAACTCTTGACGAGAAGCTATACACGTTTGTCTCCTATTACGCCCCCAATAGGGGACAGAAGACGTTTTTCTCTCAGATGCTTGAAGTCCTCCATCCTCTTATGGAGGGCATCATTATTATGGGAGGAGACTCCAACCTGGCTTTCGATTCGGGCTTAGATAAACCCAAACCAAATAATAATAAACTCATAAGGCCAACCAAAATTAGCACACAAGTAGCTTGTATGCTTCATCAATCCCGATTGACCGATATTTGGAGAGAATTAAATCCGAAAACTAAAGATTACACCCACTATTCTAATCCTCACAAATCGTACTCCCGCATAGACCATATATTAATATCCAACCATCATGTCCCAGCAGCCTCTAAATCCACTATAAAGGATGTCCCTTGGTCAGACCACTCCATGGTTCTATTAGCCTTGAGAAAAGAGGACACAACTCATAAAATGTCTCACTGGACACTTAACCAGTCGATCTTAAAAGATCCCACTCTCATGGCAGAAATTGAACAATTCATAAAGGAATATTTTGAAATTAACGATACTAAAGATATATCCCCCGAAACCTTATGGGCTGCCCATAAAGCTACAGTTAGGGGAAAAATAATACAAATTGCAGCCAAACTTAGAAGACAAAAGAAATTGACCATAGAGAAATTGGAAGAGACCTACTTAGAGTTACGTAGAAAACATAAATTAGACCCTCTCAGTGTTCCCACCCACGATCTTGACGCTGCTAGATTGGCCTTAAACCTAGCTCTGACAGCAAAATCAGAAAATGATCTAAAATGGACAGGTGCTAGGTTCTACCATTTAAAGGATAAAATAGGTCCAATGCTAGCACGTAAACTATCTCCCAGATTTAAATCGAGAACCCTCCCTAAGATAAAAATGGCAGATGGTACCCTTACCCTAAATCCTCGGCGGGCGATGGGGGCCTTCCACGTCTTCTGTTCCAAGCTCTACGCTAAGGATAGTAACTTTTCTTCGGACAAAATAGGTGAATATTTGAACGGCCTGAATCTTCCCAGGTTGACAAAGGTTCACAAGGAGGTGATAGAGGCACCCATTTCAGCTGAGGAAGTTATGTCAGTGATCAAAAACTTAAAATTAAACACAGCTCCTGGCCCTGATGGATTCTCAGGGTCTTACTACAAAACATTTCCTACCATTCTATCACCCTACCTAGCACGATTTTACAATCATTTGACTGAGGGCTCCCCTATAGATAAACAACTTAATTTGGCCTATATTTCGTTGATACCGAAACCTGATAAAGATCATAGCCTAGTGGAGAACTATAGACCGATATCCCTCATTAATAACGACCTTAAAATACTTACTAAAATAATAGCTAATACGATGTCTGCCTTCTTAGGTCAATACATTTTCAAAGATCAAGTAGGTTTTTTCACAGGGAGACAAGGCCCGGGCCAGATCAGGAGAGCTATTGATCTTATCTCTTTAATGTACTCGGGGTGGTCTGGAAGCACTAGACAAAGAGGTATGCTTCTCTCACTTGATCTCCAGAAAGCCTTTTTTTTTTTTTTTAATTCTTTATTTTATCCTTTTCCTTTCCATACTTCATTTACAAACATAATAACAATACAACATTTCCTTTTACCACTACATCTCATTGATAGTTTACTGTATATTCAGCAGCTACTATGATTACCCTTACCCCCTCCCCCCCCCACACCAGGTCTTCTTCCTGGTTAGTTCCCTTAGTCGCCCCCAACAACGATACAAAAAAAAAATGCACATCAAAAACTGTGCCTCAATATGTCCTTCTCTCCCTCTCTCTCCCTCCCCCCCTCCACCCTCACGGGTTCTGCTCCCTATAGTTAATATAAGGCTCCCACACTTGTCTATATTTCTCCTCCTGTTCTCTCATTCCCATTGTCAAGTATTCCATCAATTGGATTTCTGTTACTCTGTTAAGCCAGTGTTGTCGCGTCGGGGATGTCGTGCTTTTCCATAAAGATGGAATACAGGCCTTAGCTGCTGTAAGCAAATGCCTAAGCAGTGAATTTTTATATTTTGCCGTTGACATTGGGAAATCGTTCAGTAGTAGTGCAGCTGGGTTGTCTCTCAAATTCACTTTGGTAATTACATCTATTGTTTCGGCTACCATTTCCCAATATTCCTTTAATTTCGGGCATTCCCAGAATAGATGTATCATGGTGCCTCTTGCTTCCCCACATCGCCACATCGCCAACATTGATCTGACAGCTGGGGGAACATTCGTTTTAATACCTCCGGAGTCCTGTACCATCTAGTTAGGATTTTATATCCCCCCTCTTGGTATCTAGTCGCCAACGAGGCCTTGTGGGTAAACCTAAAAATGTTTTCTTTCTGGTTCTCCGAGAATCTGATCCCCAGATCTCTTTCCCATGCCTGGATAAATAATAAGTCTTGCGGGGCTTCTGATTCTACTAAGAGGCTATACATATACGATAGACTATGTCTCACTGGGTCGCCTTTATTACATACTTTTTCGAAAACAGATAGCTCCCGAGTTATCTCCCAATGTGGTCTAATTGCTTGTATAGCCGCTTTCAATTGTAGTTGTCTCATTACATCTAGCGTACTTCCTAATCTCTCCTCCCTCTCTGCTGCGTTTCCACCCTGGCTATGATTCATGAAATGAATAAGTCTACTCAGTCCTCCCCGTCTTAAATGATTAAAATGGGTACCTGTCAAACCTAATTCAAATCTAGGGTTCCCAAGTACTGGTATTAGTGGGCTTGGATATTTAGAGATTTTTGTTTTTCCAAATATCCTCTTTATGGCCCGTATCGTGGCCCCTACCGTGGGATGTTTCTTCACCTCTTGTGGGATATCTGACTCTAAGATCCATGCCATTCCCTCTAGAGGGATGTTCGTTATTTTCTGTTCTATATGGATCCAAGGTTTATCCTTCTGATGTATACACCACTCTACCACTCTTGCCATATGGCAGGCATCATAATAGCTCATTGGATCTGGAAATCCCACTCCTCCCTTCTCTTTAGGTAAAGTCAGGACCTCCCTCCTTATTCTCGCTGGTTTTCCTGCCCAGATGAATTTAATAAATCTAGATCTTAGATCTCTCAAAAAGCCAAGAGGGATTTTTACTGGTAGGGTCTGAATTAAATAGAGCAATCTCGGCATTACGTTCATTTTAATAATATTAATTCTCCCAAACCAGGTAAAAATCTCTTTGTCCCATCTCTGTAAGTCGGTTTTGATCACTCTTGTTAGTGGGGTAAAATTTAATTCAAAAATCCTGTTTAGATTTCTTGGCATCTTGGTTCCCAGATATACTATATGGGAGTCTGTCCAACTAAAGGGAAACTGTGTTGCCAATAATTGTTGTGTTTGTTCGTTGATCTCCACGCCCATTGCCTCCGATTTATTGTAGTTTACCTTAAAGTTGGACAGGTCTCCATATTCCCTTATCTCTTTTAATAGAACTGGTAGGGATAGGCCTGGGCTTGTTATGGAGAACAGTAGGTCATCTGCGAATGCTGCAACCTTGTACTCGTCTCCCCTCACTCTAATACCTCTAATGTCTCTATTTGCCCGTATTGTTCTCAGGAAGGGTTCCAGGGCCAGGATGAAGATAAACGGCGAGAGTGGGCACCCTTGTCTTGTTCCATTCCTTATTGGGAAGGGATCAGACATTATTTTGTTTATCTTCACTCTGGCCGTCGGACACGAGTACAAGCCCATGATCCAGTTCCGCATCCCCTCTCCCAGTCCTATATGTGATAGGATCGCTTTCAAGAATCCCCAATCCACTCTATCAAAAGCTTTCTCTGCATCGGTTGCTACCAGTACCGATGGATTTTTGTAAAGCTGTGATAGGTAGATAGTACTTAATACTCTTTGTGTGTTTTCCCTCCCCTCTCTTCCTGGTGTGAACCCCACCTGGTCGGGGTGTATCAGAAGGGGGATATAGGTGGCAAGCCTATTAGCCAGGATTTTCGAAAAGATCTTCAGATCTACATTCAACAAAGAGATCGGTCGATAACTACTACATTGCGCAGGGTCTTTCCCTTCTTTAGGAATTATAGCTATGTGGGCTGCTAGTGTATCTCTTAACATCTGTTGTCCTTCTCTTAATGAGTTAAATGCAATCAGAAATTGAGGTGCCAACTTTTCATAAAAAGTTTTATAATACAACAGGGTGTAGCCATCTGGTCCTGGAGATTTACCTGGCTTCATTTCTTTGATTGCCTCTGCTAATTCCTCTGCTGTTATTGGGCCCTCAATGGTCGCAATTTTTTCGCCCGGTATTTTAGGCATCCCTGAGGCTGAAATATATGCCTTTATTCGTTCTTCTCTACTCTGACTTCCTGCCTTATCCGGTTGTTTATCCAATTGATATAGTTTACTATAGTACTCTCTAAAGGCCTTTGCTATTAGTTGTGGGGAACTAACTAAGATGTCTCCTTGTATTTTTATTTTTTCAATATGGTTCTTTGCTCTTGACTCTCTCAATGCGTTTGCCAGCATCCTACTTGGCTTGTTCCCGTGTTCATAGTACACCCTCCTGCACCGACTTAATTTGGCCTTGGCCTTATCCATTAATAGTAGATTCAACTTATCTCGTAGAGTCATTAATCTCTCTTCGACATGTAATCTTTGTATTTGTTTGTGTTCGTTCTCTAATATACGGATCTCGCCAAGCAGGCTGTCTAGCTTCGCATTCAGAGAGCGTTTTCGCTGTGTTCCTAAAGAGATGAGGATTACCCTCATATAACATTTATGTGTCTCCCACTTAATCAGCGGAGCCATACCATCCGAATCGTTTGTCAAAAAAAAGGTTTCTATTTCTTGGTCTATCTTACTCTCATATATAGGATCTTTCAATAATGTTTCATTGATCTTCCAGTTCCATTCCCTCGGACCTGTTTCCCCCCATTCCAAGCAGCAATTCACGGGGGCATGGTCTGATATTGTAAAAGATCCCATTGAGGCTTCTCTCAGATTCCCCAATATACTTTGGTCTTCAAATATGTAGTCGAGTCTTGTATATGTTTTATATTTAGCTGAGTAGAAGCTGTAGTCTCTCTCGTGGGCATGTAGGATCCTCCAACTGTCTATTAGCTGTAGTTCTTGGAGCATTCTCCTCGTTTTGCGCAATTTTATATTTGATATATGGTAGGATCCCTTTGAGGTATCCAAACTGGGTTCTAAAACCATATTTAGGTCTCCTCCCACGATTAGGGCCCCTTCCTTATTTTGGTTTATTAGATCCAGATATTTCTCCAATGCAAATACTGGATTCTCATTTGGTAGGTATATGTTCACTAAAGTAATTTTTTGTTCATTCAGCGTCCCTTTCACAAGAAGAAAGCGTCCTTCCTCATCAGTTATTACTTTGGATTCCTTCCATATTATCTTTTTAGCCAACAAAATTGCTACCCCGTTTGCCTTTGAAGTCTGGGAGGCACCATGATACACCACCGGGAATCTTAAACTCTTGAACTTTGGCACCTTATCTTTCCTGAAGTGTGTTTCTTGCAGAAAAATGATTTGTGATTTGAATCTCCCCAATTCCATTAATATTTTTGCTCTTTTTTCTGGGATATTTAACCCCTTTACATTGTATGTAGTGACTTTTACTCTGCTCATCCTGTGTTCCATCCTTTATCCTATCTTTTATTGACCTCTCGCCTTCCCTATCAAGTTCCCCCGCTCAGATGTTGCTTCTTGGACACCTAATTTTCAGAGTAAAAGAACCGATTATTTGACCAATGGCAACTATCCAGGCAGGGCAAAGAGAGAGGGCACTCCCCTCACAATAGTCCACGACACCGTGAACAACGGTGGAGGGTGGAAGAGGGTGCGGGAGAGAGGCAATGTATAGGAACACCAGGGGAGAGAATGAGAGCTTCCCCTCCGAAAACCCAAGGAGGGGGGAGAGAGAGAGAGAGACAAGAGAGGAAGAGGAAAAAAAAAAAAAAAAGCAAACCCAATGCCTCCGGTCCTAGTCCACCGTCCAAGTCCCCAAGTATTAACTTCGTTTCCCTACTCCCTCTTAGGCCTCAGTTCCACCTTGTTTGTGGGTTCCCACTGTATTAGGGAGAGGGAAAGAAAAGAAAAAAAAAAAAAAAGAAAAAAAAAAAACACAATTGAGCATCTCCGACTTCCCTCCACTTGGAGGAGAGGCGCTCTGGTGGGGGTACGTGTATGAGCACTGCGGAGAGTCTCGTCTAGGTGCTGCCTCCGGTGCACCCCTTCTAATCTTCCAATCTTCAACTTTGCATCTTCTCCCCTTTTTCCTTCCCCAGCCCTCCCTGTCCCAGTCCCCTTCATCCCATCCTCATCTTGAGGCGGGGAGGGGGAGGGGGGGCTCCAATAGAGGTAAACACCAAAAAAAAAAAAACAGGAAAAAAGAAAGCCTCTATGGAGCCCTCGGACCCCTTTTACACATAGTAACACAGTCACACAGTAACACAGTTAAAGTTAACAAACTAGAAAGCCACATTTCTATCTGTACATCGGGTAAACATTTTAGGAAGGCAAAAAAAACCCTATTCTCCTCTTCACTCTATTCTGTCCTCCTGAGGTTTCTAACTTTTATGATATACAGTATATTGTATTCTTGGCCTTCCTAGTACTTTATCCCTGCTATCGATCTAGTTCGGAGCTATTCCCTACCCTAGATCTCCAGCCCCCTAAATAGAGAAAAAAAAAAAAGTGATCCTGCCCAGTGTCTGTGTGTGTATACTAAGTATTATATGGGTGACATATAAGTGCATGTGGTATGTTATTTATGCGTTATTTACGTTGTGACATGTGTTTATTGTTTACCTAATTCTTTGATTTATGTGTATGTGTGTGTGTATACATGTGTGACCCCTTTTCCCATATGATATTGGGTGTTGAAGAGAAAGAGAAAAAAAAAAAAATGTGAGAAAATATAAAAATATAAAAAGAAAAAATACATTCCCCCCCCCACCCTACCCAAACCCCCCCATCCCCCACACACAAATATATATATATTTCCCTCACCTCCCGCCCCTCCCCATCCCCACTCCTCCCACCCAAAAAATTTTTTTTTTTATATATGTAAGGACCAGATACACTAAGGCAGGGCACGGGAAAAAAAAAAAGAAACAGGAGATAAGTGAGGAGGGGGGGGGGAGGTCAGGGGCACAGTCACCCCCCGTACAAGATCATTTCTACTGTTTAATCTCCCAGGTATTCGACCCTCCCCCACTGCCCCCCCCCCTCCCCACCAGGAATGTCCCATCGATTCCTGCAATGCGATATCTTTCTGCTGTGTTATTATATGTTACTATGTTCTGTTATGGCGTATATACTACCCCACCACGCATTTCTAATCTCACTCCCTCTTCGCATTCAGATGGTCTTCTTGATGTTTATTAATATCTACTAGTTAACTAATTTATTTAGCTGTTGGGACCTTGCTCTCTTAGTCCAGGCAGTTCCAACCAGTCTGGGACCTCTATAGGGTCTGAACCCAGAAAATCAAAAAGTAGCGGGAGCTGTGATGGCTCCCTCAGATTGAAGCTCCTTTCTTCCCTTTTAACAGTAACAGCCAGTGGGTACCCCCAGCGATATGTGGCGCCCTTATTGCGTATAAGGTCCAATAGGGGTTTTAACAGGCGTCTTCGGGTTCTGGTCTGCCAGCAGAGATCAGGGAATACTTGAATGTTCATGCCCTCCCAGAGTATTGTTCCCTCCTTCCATGCTGCCCTTAGTATCTCCTCCTTTACTCTGTAAAAGTGAACTCTACATAATACATCACGAGGATTGGGCAGTTCAAGGTTCCTTGCTGTGGGGACCTTATGTACTCTGTCCAGCTCCAGGGAGGTTTCGGGGGGTTCTTTAAGATTTTATTCAATATAGATGTGACCGTTTCTCTTAATGCCAGTCCCTCAAAGCTCTCTGGTATCCCCTTAATCCGTAAGTTGTTTCTTCTACTCCTATTGTCCGCCTCTTCTGCATATAATTGTAGCCTAATCATATGTTGTTGCTGCCTCTCCAGTTTGTCTTCAAGGGCTAGCAATCTGGAATCTGTCTTCTCCTGGCGCTTCTCCACCCCCGCTACTTTCTGTTCACCCTCCTCCACCTTTATGCGTACCTCATTGATTTCTTCTCTTAGTATGCCTGTTATATTCATTAACATAGTCTGAATATCATCCTTAGTTGGCAAAGCCTGTATGAGCATACTGAGTTGTCTAATGTCCGGGTTTAATTCTGTGGGGATTTTCTGCATGCCCCCATGTATACCCTGTGTATTAGGTAAACATACCTGGTCTGTTCTTTCCGTTCTTTCCAAAGCAGGGATAGGGATAGTTTCTCCATTTCTATTCATTTCCTCCCTCCGGTCTCGTGTCTCTGATAATAGCTCAGGTGTCTCCTCTTCAATGTATGACTCCCGGAGCAGCTGGAGTGTCTGAGTAACTGGAGGGTTTGTAGCGGGGATTAAAGAAGCCTCTGCCTGGGTTTGCCGTCTGTCTCTGCACCGCTCGTGGCTCTTAGCCGTGATAGATTTCTCCGTCTCCACTGTGCTTTGCGCTGCTCTCTCCTCCCTTCCCCGCTGCTCTATGTCTCTGAGAATTTCTGCTGTCCAGGGGCGCAGGGCTGCCGGCTCTGTCAGGTCGCTCGTTTGTTCCTCTCCACCGCTATTAGACTTGCAGCTAAGAATGGGAGGTGCCGTTTGTGTCACCGCTGCCGCTGGGAGAGAGCTTTCTATCAAGGATTCTCTCCGCAGGCATCTCCCGGCGTCGGCGTCTCCCTGCTGTGTCTTTACCACCATGTAGCGGGTGATGTAAGAATGGTTGGGCGGGTGAGTTCCCCCGGATTTTCTTCCAGCACTCCTAGTTCACCGCGACATCCGCTGTTCGCACCCGCCGCCGGGGGGGGGGGCCGGGGCTATGGGGCCGCCGTTCTCCTGGAGGGGTGCACCGTGTTGACGCTGTTAGACTCTCCTTCTCATCTCGAGCTCACTCCGCCATGCTCAACACACTCCCCCGGAAGCGGAAGTCTAAACCACTTCAAGATACAGTAAAATTTTCTCCAGAAAGCCTTTGATTCAGTATCTTGGCCATTTTTGTTTTCTGTTTTGAATCGTTGGGGGTTTGATTCTAAATTTTTAGGAATCATCTCCGCTCTCTATTCCTCCCCTGAAGCTAAAATCCGGTTACAAGGCATATTCTCGGAATCTATAAATATCCAAAAAGGCACAAGACAGGGCTGCCCTTTATCTCCTCTGATATTCGCTATTGTTATTGAATCTCTGGCCATAGCCATTCAAGATAACTCGAATATCAGGGGAGTTCATTGTAATAAAAAAGAACACAAATGCGCATTATTCGCAGATGATTTACTACTCTTCGTGACCTCTCCTATTTCCTCCCTTCCGGAAATTTTCTCCCTGCTAGACGAGTTCTCTAAAGTCTCGGGTCTCACGGTAAACATGCCCAAATCTAGGGCCCTTAATATTTCTCTTTCAGAACCCACAGTGTCCCTCTTGAAAAACAAATATACTTTCAAATGGGACTCTATGTCTACTAACTATTTAGGTATCAACCTGACCCCAAATTTCCAGAATTTATACTTAGCCAATTACCCTCCTATGTATAGGAAACTCGAGAAGGACCTTACCGAATGGGGAGCGCAGAAAATAGGCTGGATCGGCAGAATTAATTCTACCAAGATGACTCTCCTCCCGAAACTTCTATATCTTTTTCGATCCCTTCCGATAATAAAAAGCCATCTAAAATCCTTTCAAGGTAAAATCACCAAGTTTATCTGGAACAAAAAGGGACCTCGTCTTCCCTCTCGTAGTCTGTTTAACTTACCTGAACAGGGAGGCCTAGGAGTGCCAAACATGCTATGGTACTATCAATCTGCGAGGTTAGCGCAATTATCGGAGGTTTACCTTAAAAATGATCGCCCAGATTGGATAGAAATAGAAGAACAGGCTTCCCAATTGTCCACAATTGAAGAACTCATGTGGCGCACTCCTAAAAGTAGACCCCTATACTATCCCCCTCCCTATCACAAGCATTGTTATTATGGGATTCACTTAAAAACAATCCACTCTTAATTTCTAGAGGCAAACCTTTGTCAAGTATCTTTCTCGACCCATCTTTCTGCCCCAAAACGGAAGTGGACTCCTTCAAATGGTGGCTTGATAGGGGGGTGTACCGCATTGGACATTTCTTTCAACATACAGGTCCTCTTCCTGAGCAATTCCTTATAGACAATCTTTGCCCCCCCCCTCTGAAAGATCCAGATTACCTTTGCTCAGAAACTTTGGAACGATAAAGCAATTTCTGGCCTTTTGACCCCATATGAACACAAATGCGAACAAGCTCAGAGTAGGAAAGGTAATATCTCTATCATCTACAAATCTCTTGCATCAAATAACATAAAATTACCTCATATGCTAGCTTGGGAAAGAGAGCTTCAAGAGGACTGGGACTTAGTGGACTGGCAAAAAAACTACTCTAGATCTCTCAAGGGTTTTAAGAGTCCATCCCTCATTGAAGCTAATATAACAATTTTCACTAGATGGTACTTAGTCCCATTTAAATTGGCCACCATGTATCCGTCATCCTCACCACTATGCTTTAGACATGGGTTATGGAACAAGAAAAAATAATTAACTCTATGTTAGATACCTTTACCCAGTTCACTGAAATTTGGGTACCTTGGTTGATTTACATGGGAATCTCCCACAACATGTAAGTTTAGTTTTGGCTCTGGACTCAGACTGGTGTAATCCTATGGCAGGTAGGCCCACCTTCCCTTCCACTTTCCTCTCCTTTCTCTTTCCCCTTATCCCCCTATCTTTTATTTATTCTTATTCTTTCTCTTGAACAGGAGATATTCATTACATATCATATTCTCCACTGGTCTCATGTAGTGTTGATTTAATTTAACTGGATGTATGTATTAAATTCCTTGTCTCCTTTTAGGTTTATAAGTTAAGAGTTGATTGAGAGATGTTTCTCTGGACAACATTTGGATCCATTTTTTTTGTCATCAGGGGGGGGCTGGGTGAGGGGGGCTGCCGGTGGGGGTGTCGGGGGGAGGGGATGTCCCCGGAAACCTATCCTCTCCACAGTTCGGTATGATTTATTCCTTACATATATTTTAGTTTTATGATCTCAGCTTATAATAAAAGTTTTATAAATTGCTTAGTAAACAGAGAATTTTAGCTCTAAAATGTTGTCGCTACCTCTACTGATTCCCATCCCTCCTGATTATACACGTTTACATTCCCATGTTAAACTTACCAGGTATATAGTTGGGACATTGGGGGGGGGGAGGGAGGAGGAGGGGAAATCTAGTTAAGAAATGTAATCTATTGTTTACTACTATAATTGTCAACACGATGTTTCCTGATGCATTTATTGTATTACGTTTATTACTCTGTATGCTCTTTATTTTATTATAATAAACTTAAAATTAAATGAAAAAAAAAAAAAGAATTATTAAGTTTGCAAAGACTGCCTTTATCTGTGACCATAATGTGTGAAGCACAATTACTTTTTTCCCAAGGGCCTTCTTCTGTTGACATCAAATTTTAACAATGAATAAATAGGACCATTTGTTCACCATTGCCCATTTTCAGCAATAAAACTTAAAAAAAAACTCAAGTAGTCCCCAGACAATTGACCCTTGCTATGCCTTGAAGTCTGTTTACACAGCCACCGATGTAAGTTATGGTGAAATGCTGCTGGAACATTAATGCTACTTACGTTGAATTGTATGTTTAGTCTCAGCTGCTATGAAAATGTTTGTCAGCTAGCCACCAAGTATCCATATTTTTCAATATCTAAGATGATCTGAGGTTTCTTTCTGAAGTATTTTACAATTTACAAATGTTCAGAAATTAACTGCACTATTAAATAATCAAGGGGCATTATTCAAAGCAATAAAATTAAAACATTTTGCATTTCCTTTTCTATGGCCTGAGAATTTGTGTTTGATTTTTATTAAATATGATTTAACAATCATCACATCAGATACACTTTATGTGATGATATGAGCATTTCATACAACCTAAATGATCTCACAGAAATGTAAAATATGTAAATTACAGCCGCAGAGATAATCAGATTATAATTAACATGTGATAGCACTATCTAAAATCTTGTAGGATGTGTATTATATATTTATGCAACAGGTTTTATTGAAATTGTTGATAGACCATGGAACACTCTAATTTTTGTTTAAAAATGTTCAGAGTAACACTTGCTAATAAAAACTTGCTCTAATATTGAACAGTGTAATGCAAATATTTAATGTTATATATATTAATACTAAAGCCTCCAATGCCAAAAATCCTATCAGCAACTGCTGCTTGGTCTAATAGGAATCTTTTGGAATCACTTATGTTTTCATGCAATGCCACTAAATAACACTAGGGGGACTAAAACAGTACAAACAACATATCCAGTGCAGAAACAACAGTATTCATTCAGGAACCCTTACAAATAAAATCATAATTTAACAGCAAGTTGTTTTTCATTCTATATGTTAGAATGTTTCATGTTAACCCACCTGGTAACCTGGGGTTATTAATGCTCTGTTTGATTTCATAAGTTGTTGGTGTGTTTCTCACTTTGTGAAATGATTGTTTCCACTATGAGAGCTAGTCAGCTTATCATGGGACAGGCCAATAGAAACTAAAAAGGCCTTCTCTTAAACACCTATTTACATGATCACTTCCAACATACTGTAAGTTCAAAAATAGGAATTTATATATCATTTTAGGATAGTGGGTTAAGCCATACAAAACATTAGTTTACATTCCTATGAAATAACCCTGTTATCTATACCCATTCATAACAGTTTCCAACTTGGTGGCCTTCATCAGTCTGGGGTGTAGAATGTCTAATGTTGGGCTCAGAAAAAAATCTAATCAGAAGCTAATAGTCATCAGGGCCATCTTTAACCACGTGCTTACTGTGCACATATACCCTCTTCCTGCCCAGGCGAAATTTCAGTTTCCGTCACTGCGTCGCTTTAACTGACAATTGCGCGGTTGTGCAACGTAGCTCCAAAATTTACGTATTTTTTTCCCCCACAAATAGAGCTTTTTTTGGTGGTATTTGATCGCCTGTGCGGTTTTTATTTTTTGGGCTATAAACAAAAAAAGAGTGTAAATTTTGAAAAAAAACCACAATATTTTTAACTTTTTGCTATAACAAATATTAAATAATAAAAACAAAGGTTCTCAGTTTAGGCCGATACAGATTCTTCTATATATTTTTGGTAAAAAAAAAATCGCAATAACCGTATAGTGACTGGTTTGCGCAAAACTTATAGCGCCTACAAAATAGGGGACATAATTATGATTTTTTTTTATAATTTTTTTTCTAGGAATGGCGGTGATCTGCGATTTTTATTGGGACTGCGACATTATATAGGACACATCGGACACTTTTGAACATTTTTGGGACCATTCACATTTATACAGTGAACAGTGCTATAAACATGCACTGATAACTGTATACATGTGACTGGTAGGGAAGGGGTTAACATTAGTGGGCGAGAAAGGGGTGATTCTAACTGTAGGGGGAGGGGACTGACTGGGGAGGTGACCAATCTGTGTCCCTATGTACAAGGGACACAGCATCGGTCTCCTCTCCCTGACAGGACGTGGGTCTCTGTGTTTACACATAGAGATCCTGCTCAGTTATTGGGCAATCGCTGGTGCCCAGTGACCATCGCAGCCGCCGGGCACGCGCATCGTGTTCCCAGTAACGCGACGGGAGCGTGCGTGCGCACGCTCCCTAGCGACTTTAAAAGACTAGGACGTCATTTGACGTCCTTTCAGAATAACTGAGCTACCTCAATTGATGGTGGCTGGTAGTATAGTAGTTAATATTGATTGGACCCTGGGCAAACTTTTACTTGTGCCCTTCCAAATCCGCTTATCAACTATTTTCCAGCAGTGCGGGCTGAAGTCTGCTTTGGGCCCAATAACAAAGATTGGACCTGGGGCATCGCCTCCTTTTGCCCTGTGTTAAAGATGGCCCGGATCAGTATATAGTGAAGTGGACCACAGATCTAGTGGCCAAATCTAGTTTAAGCAAAACTTTGATTTCGCCATGCAGGTAAAGCAATGGGTTTGCTTTAATGTCCTCTCCCAGACTAAGCAGAACATACAGTACAGAGAGAAAAACAAATTGAGGCTATTGATATATCATAGCATGTATGTTTAACACGTGGTTCAGTCCCTAACTGCATATACAAACAAATATTCCAATCATAGAGAACTGGAATCAAGTAGGACTATTATGAACACACTGACTAATTGATTAATCAAGAAATATAAATATTTAATAACAAAACATGATGGTGGAAGAATATATGTGGTAAGGACTAAAAACTATTACTGTGGAACCTGATTCAATAAGACGTTATACAGGTAGGCACAGAAACATACACAGATGGACAATACATATAACAAAAAACATATAAAACTGTCTGGACATCAGGTGGTTAAGGAAGGGTGTCTATCTCTTGCTGGGAAATCCCAAATAGAATACAGCTAACTTTTACACATATATTATTCCACCATCATGTTTTGTTAATAAATATTTATATTTCTTGATTAATCAATTAGTCAGCGTGTTCATAATAGTCCTACTTGATTCCAGTTCTCTATAATTGGAATATTTGTTTGTAGAACATACAGTATGCTTCTTTATCTGCCCCACTCAATCATCTGTTTGGTTGTTGGGATTGACAACAATACCTTGTACTCTGGTTATGTATGAGCATGGTGATTGCCCAAGCCATGTCACTCGGATACAAGAGACTGAAAAAACATATAGGGTTTTATTTATTTTTTGCCTGTGACTGAATGAATAATAAGTATGTACAGTTGGGAAGAGGAAGAGGGAGATGGGAGGAAGAGGGAGAGAGGAGGGGGCATTAAAGAAAACTCTTGTTTTGGAGTGTCAAGATTACATTAACTTTTTGTATGTGCCTGTTACAAATCTTCTGATCTCAATCCAACAGGGACTCTTCCAACAATACAAATATTTGAGAGACCAAGGAGTCAAACTGCTATGTACTTGTTTAACCTCAAACTTCAGAGAACTTTGAAATGATTATGGTAATAATTAAAAGTTTTGTTATATTCATATTCAAAATATTCCAACAGCTTTGGAAACCGCAAAGGCTGACTGACTGAGTGCACACATGACTAGACAACCATACAGCATATCCTCTATGATTTTGTGTGTCTTTGAGACAACTGTTTCTCCCTTTTACAACTCAGATAGTTTGCCTATATTGATTCAAACAATGTTTCTGCTCAGCTAGCTCTTTTTCTATCTTAACTATGATTCCAGTCAAACCTTCCGCCTAAATGGTCACAATGAAAAACACAATTCTGATACCCAATTAACCATGTACCAGCAGAAACTGTTGGTTTTGGCTCATGGTTAACTTCGTAAAATTTGTAGACACATGGTGGCTGAAGGTCTGCATGTTGGTGATTAGGAACTGTACACAGCAATGGTAAATAAACTTGGATAATTATTTAGATAAGAGAGAGCAAAAGCTATAGACTGGGGGAGAGTGACAGCCTGTCACGTACCTGGTGCTGAGCAGAGCCTGACGTGCGGGAGTGGCCACTCTTGCTCCTCTGACCCCGGAACCCCTGGTAGTGCAGACAGGAGGTACTGGAGTCTAGAGTCACACTAGCGCCTGGCGGGGATGTCGTGCAGACACGGTATCAGTCTTACTGGAGGTATGCTGTAGCACTGACGCCGACAGGTAATTGAAGCTAGTGCGGGTGTCTGGCAGATAGCAGGAGGAAGGTGTTCTGTAGTACGGGTGCTGACAGGCAACTGGAGCTGGTGCAGATGACTGGCAGACAGCGGGAGGAAGGTGTCTTGTAGTACGGATGCTGGCAGGTAACTGGAGCTGGTGCAGATGGCTGGCAGACAGCAGGAGGAAGGTGTTCTGTAGTACGGATGCTGACAGGCAACTGGAGCTGGTACAGATGACTGGCAGACAGCAGGAGGAAGGTGTCTTGTAGTACGGATACTGTCAGGTAACTGGAGCTGGTGCAGATGGCTGGCAGACAGCAGGAGGAAGGTGTCCTGTAGTACGGATGCAGACGGATCAGGTTCAGGGATAAGGCAGCAGCAGAGTCGTGATTCAAGCCGGGTCGGCAACAGGCAGGCGGTCACTGGTACAGGGCAAGGCAGAGGCAGCGTCAGACAGTCCGAGGTCAGGGCGGGCAGCAATCAGAAGGGTCAAGACAAGCCGGGATCACGGAACAGGGGTCAATCAGGTAACGGGTCTTCAGGCAGGTATCAGGAACGCTGATGATCGAGCAGCAAGAGGCCATGGGAAGAGCTCCCTTAAATAGCCTGAACTGGCGCCAAAATGGCGTCCTCACGTGCCCGCGCGCCGCTGCCGCGAATGCGCGCTCCCGTGCGCGCCGACGTGCCGCGCGTGCGCGTGCCCGTGCGTGTGCACGTCGAAGTGCCGCGAATGCGCGCTCCCGGCGCCCCTGTGCGCGCCGTTGCAACGCTAGCGCCACCTGGTGGTCGGCAACGACCATGACATTGCCCCCTCCCAATGGGCAGCCTCCGGATGCCCAACTGGGCCATCTTAAGTGGATGAGCGTCCTTGAAAGACCGGACCAGTCTCTTAGCGTGGATATTACGCTCAGGTTCCCACGAATTTTCTTCAGGGCCATAACCCTTCCATTTTACCAAGAACTGGACCTGGTTGTGCCTTCTCCTGCAGTCTACAATAGACTCCACCTCGAATTCTTCCTCTCCATTCACTAAGACCGGCTCGGGCGGGTCGGTGCTTCGTCCCGGGAATGGATTAGCAACATCAGGTTTGAGGAGGGAGACATGGAAGACTGGATGAACGCGGAGTGAGTCTGGCAGTTCTAGCTCGTAGGCCACACTATTAATCCTCCTCTTGATCGGAAAAGGCCCCATACATTTAGGTCCTAGTTTCTTAGATGGGCAGGAAAGTTTCAAATTAATGGTGGACAACCACACCAGGTCTCCGGGTTCCAGATTGAGTTCACCCCTCCGCTTCTTATCAAAGATCTCTTTATTGTGCTCCTGCGTCCTTGCCATGGTTCCTTGCAGTAGCTTGTTGTTAGTGCTAAAGAAGTTTAATGTCTCTTGTACGGCAGGCACCGCACACTCCGGAGCACAGTTAGGCAGAAATGATGGGTGGTAACCATAATTCGCATAGAAGGGAGATTGCTTAGTAGCAGAGTGGACTGAATTATTATATGCAAATTCGGCCAGCGGTAATAGAGAGGCCCAATCTTCCTGAGAAAACGAAGAGAAACAACGTAAGTATTGCTCTAGTGTCTGGTTTGTCCTCTCGGTCTGGCCGTTCGACTGAGGGTGATAGGCGGATGAGAAGGACAGCCCAATCTTGAGGGATTTGCAGAGTGCCCTCCAGAACCTGGAGGTGAATTGCACCCCCCGGTCAGAAACGATATCTGCAGGAATACCGTGGAGCCGCACAACTTCTTTAATAAAGATCTTGGCAGTTTCTGGGGCAGAGGGTGTACCCTTCATGGGCAGAAAATGTGCCATCTTGGATAGTCTATCTACTGTTACGAAGATAGTCGTGAACCCTTCGGAGGGTGGCAGTTCAACAATAAAATCCATGGAGATCATTTGCCATGGTCTCTCTGGTACGGGTAAAGGCCTTAACAATCCCCAAGCTCTGGATTTGCTCCCTTTATTGCGGATGCACGTGGTGCACGATTCCACATAGCTTCTGCAGTCCTTCACAAGTTGGGGCCACCAGAACGTGCGCTGTAGAAGTTCCGAAGTCTTTTGTGCCCCAAAGTGACCAGCCAGTACATGATCATGGCAGAGGCTCAGGACAGTGACCCGCAAGTCCTCGGGTACAAAGATCTTGTTGCCATGCCATAACAGACCGTCCCGAATCTGCAGATCTGTGTCCGAGGGAGAGGGAATTCCTGCAGAGGCTTGCTTGATTCGAGCCACTAGGTCGTCTTGCAACAACAGAAAATTCCCAGAGGATAGGATAGTGTCTGGAGGGGCGGACGTTTCAGGATCGCAATACATCCGCGAAAGGGCGTCGGGTTTGGTGTTCTTAGATCCAGGCCTATAGGTTATGTGGAAGGTAAACCTGGTAAAGAAAAGTGCCCATCTGGCCTGTCGTGGCCTTAGCCTTTTAGCTACCTTCAGGTATTCCAGGTTTTTATGGTCCGTATAGACCAGGATCGGATGAGCTGCACCTTCCAACAGGTACCGCCACTCTTCCAGTGCGGCCTTAATCGCTAAGAGTTCTCGGTCCCCCACATCGTAGTTCTTTTCCGCGTCGGACAATTTTCGAGAGAAAAAGGCGACCGGGTGCAGAAGAGCCTTTGGCCCCTGTCTCTGGGAAAGAACAGCTCCCACTGCCGTTTCCGAAGCATCCACCTCCAGGATGTAGGGCAGACTAGCGTCAGGGTGTTTAAGGACAGGTGCCGATGTAAACAACTTCTTCAGGGTCTCGAAGGCTACCTGGGCCTCTGGAGACCATCGGAAGCGGACAGTTTGTTTGGTCAGGCTGGTTATAGGAGATATAATGCCGGAAAATCCCTTGATAAACTTCCTGTAAAAGTTCGCAAATCCGATGAACCGTTGTATACCTTTCTTGTCTGAGGGCGCGGGCCAATCAAGAATTGCTGCGACCTTTTGTGGGTCCATCTCGATACCTTTTACGGAAATGATCAGACCTAGAAATTGTATGCTCACACGTTCGAATTCGCACTTTTCAGGCTTGGCATAAAGTCCGTGAGTTCGAAGTCGCCTGAGGACTTTCTTAACGTGTTCCCGATGCCTGTCAATAGAGGGGGAAAAGATAAGGATGTCGTCGAGATATACCACAACAAACAGATCCAGATAGTCTCTAAAGATGTCATTCACGAAGTGCTGAAATGTAGCGGGGGCGTTACAGAGTCCGAATGGCATCACCAGGTATTCGAAATGGCCAAAGCGGGTGCGGAAGGCAGTTTTCCACTCATCGCCGTCCCGAATTCGTACCAAGTTATAGGCCCCCCGCAGATCGAGTTTCGTGAAGATGACTGCGGCTCCAAGTCTCTGAAATAATTCCGGTACCAAGGGAAGGGGGTACCGATTTTTGATCGTCACCTTGTTAAGCTCACGGTAATCCACACAAGGGCGGAGTGTATGATCTTTCTTTTCGACAAAAAAAATTCCTGCTCCTGCTGGTGAGGTGGAGGGGCGGATAAACCCCTTCTTGAGATTGTCATCAAGGTAGGTCTTCAGATTCTCCAGCTCTAGCTCCGTCAGGGGAAAAATCCTGCCGAAGGGGACTTCAGCCCCAGGGAGAAGCTCAATTGGGCAGTCATAGGGCCGGTGCGGAGGGAGGGTGTCAGCCCCTTTTTTACTAAATACGTCCAGGAATTCATGGTACTCTTCGGGGACGGCTTGGCGGGTTTCAATGTCAGAGTCCATGCAAAGCAGAGAGGGGGAACAGGAGGACACTTGCAGGCAGTGTAGTTGGCAGTAGGCGGAACTAAAACGAATCTCCCCGGTAGTCCAGTCTATTTGTGGGTTGTGAGCCCGGAGCCAAGGCATACCCAGAATTATGGGGAATAAAGGGGACACAATAACATCCAGGCACAGAAATTCCCGATGAGAGTCTAAGATAGTGGTGGCGATAGGTACAGTTTCTTGGGTAACAGGGCCGGATCTTAGAGCTGACCCATCAGCCAGGTGCACAGACAGTCCCACAGCTCTTGGGCGCAACGGAATCTGGTGTAGGGTGGCAAAGGCAGAGTCCATGAAGCAGCTACAGGCCCCAGAATCAAGTATGGCGCTGGTCCGGATGACCCCTCCTGGAAGCTGGAACAAGACAGGAACAGCCAGGTGAGTAGAATTGTTGAGGACAACAGGTGTATGGACAGAGGACAAGGAAGTGGACTTACGGGACTTTGCTGGGCAGGTCCTCACATAGTGGCCGGGCTCTCCGCAGTAGAGGCACAAGTTGTTGATTCGGCGACGAAGTCGTTCCTCGGATGTGAGGGATGGACGAATCAGACCCAGCTGCATAGGTTCTGGTATGTCTCTGGAGGAGGGAAGCGAGGCAGAAGGAATCGGATTAGGAAAGGTAGGGACCCTAGGCAGCATCCATGTTGGACGGGTCGGACCTGTGGTACGTTCAGTCCTGCGCTCCCTTAGGCGCCGATCAATCTGGATGGCTAGATTAATGAGAGCTTCCAGAGTTCCAGGGACCCCCACTCGAGCAAGCTCGTCCTTAAGTGTCTCAGAGAGGCCAAGACGAAACTGGTAGCAGAGGGCCGCGTCGTTCCAGTTAGTGTCCGCACTCCACCTTCTGAACTCGGATACATAGTCCTCTGCAGGTCTGCGACCCTGCTGGAGGGCGTGCAAAGCGGCTTCTGCTGTAGCGGCCTGGTGAGGGTCCTCGTACAGCAAGGACATGGCCTGAAAAAACGTATCTAGACGGTCAAGACATAAGTCCTTTTGCTCCAAGAGCCGGTGGGCCCAGGCCTGCGGTTCGCTGGTTAGCAGAGAAATGACAAACCCGACCTTGGTGGCCTCTAATGAGAAGGTTCGAGGCTGGAGTGCAAAATATAGTTCACATGCATTCCGGAAGGCCCTATACTTGCTTCTTTCCCCGGAAAATCTCTCTGGCATGGGTACTTTGGGCTCAGGTGGTAGCATGATGACAGAGGGAGAAGAAGAAGTACCCGAAGCGGAAGTAGAGGAGGTTGCGGACAAGGCCTGGACGCGGTCTTCAAGTCGGGTGTAGCCTTCTTGCAGGGCCCTGACTGCTTGCGTTAAGCCATCCAAATGGTGACAGAGTTCAGACATAGGGTCCACTCCCTGTGCAGGCTCAGACATGGCTGCTCGATACTGTCACGTACCTGGTGCTGAGCAGAGCCTGACGTGCGGGAGTGGCCACTCTTGCTCCTCTGACCCCGGAACCCCTGGTAGTGCAGACAGGAGGTACTGGAGTCTAGAGTCACACTAGCGCCTGGCGGGGATGTCGTGCAGACACGGTATCAGTCTTACTGGAGGTATGCTGTAGCACTGACGCCGACAGGTAATTGAAGCTAGTGCGGGTGTCTGGCAGATAGCAGGAGGAAGGTGTTCTGTAGTACGGGTGCTGACAGGCAACTGGAGCTGGTGCAGATGACTGGCAGACAGCGGGAGGAAGGTGTCTTGTAGTACGGATGCTGGCAGGTAACTGGAGCTGGTACAGATGGCTGGCAGACAGCAGGAGGAAGGTGTTCTGTAGTACGGATGCTGACAGGCAACTGGAGCTGGTACAGATGACTGGCAGACAGCAGGAGGAAGGTGTCTTGTAGTACGGATACTGTCAGGTAACTGGAGCTGGTGCAGATGGCTGGCAGACAGCAGGAGGAAGGTGTCCTGTAGTACGGATGCAGACGGATCAGGTTCAGGGATAAGGCAGCAGCAGAGTCGTGATTCAAGCCGGGTCGGCAACAGGCAGGCGGTCACTGGTACAGGGCAAGGCAGAGGCAGCGTCAGACAGTCCGAGGTCAGGGCGGGCAGCAATCAGAAGGGTCAAGACAAGCCGGGATCACGGAACAGGGGTCAATCAGGTAACGGGTCTTCAGGCAGGTATCAGGAACGCTGATGATCGAGCAGCAAGAGGCCATGGGAAGAGCTCCCTTAAATAGCCTGAACTGGCGCCAAAATGGCGTCCTCACGTGCCCGCGCGCCGCTGCCGCGAATGCGCGCTCCCGTGCGCGCCGACGTGCCGCGCGTGCGCGTGCCCGTGCGTGTGCACGTCGAAGTGCCGCGAATGCGCGCTCCCGGCGCCCCTGTGCGCGCCGTTGCAACGCTAGCGCCACCTGGTGGTCGGCAACGACCATGACACAGCCACAGAGCGGGTTGTAAAACTGTTGGATCAGTGAGAAAACACAGATCTAAATTTAGGCCATTATCTTTTTTGTCAAATAGAACTATAATTCTTCAAAAGTTTCCCTTGTTTCCCTAGTTTTGAAATTCCTTTTTTGAACTAAGACACTAATGAAAAAAAAAACGACCTTTTTAAAAATGTCATTTAAAATGATTGTGTGTGGACTCATCTTCTGAAAAAATTTTTGGTTGTAAAAAATGATTGTGTGTGGGCTAAAACGACGTTTAAAATTACATTTTAAACCCGCGCATGCTCAGAAGCAAGTTATGAGATGGGAGCTTGAATGGAACTTCCCCTTTAGAGTGCTGTCATACGTGTTGTACGTCACAGCGCTTTGCTCATGATTTTTTTAAAACGATGGTGTGTGGGCAACATGGTTTTTAATGATGAAGTTGGAAAAATGTTGTTTTTTCTACATGCTGAAAAACAACGTTTTTTTTCATGCTGGCATAAGGTCTTCCAAAGTGTGGTCCGGTTGAGATAAATTACACAGGAATGCAGAACTATTTTTCTTTATGTTCCTTGATGATGTGTTTTGGAAAATAATCCTTGTTCGCAACTTCTGTCCTGTTTTGCCAACGTAAGATCCTTTGCTATGTCTTTTACATTGGATGAGGTACACTACATTACTGGAGGTGCAGTTGTATGATACGTGATATTGAAGGGTACTGCTATGGGAAGTAAAATGGTACCCCAATATGCCAACTTATTTATGGCGAATCCAGAGGAAAAATTCCTGAACAGCATATAACATCACATGGACAAAAAATGGATTATTCAAAAACAATTTTCTAGACACCACAGTATATATCAGGGATGACAAGCTGCATACCTCAATATACAGGACACCCACAGACAGATGGGAATATCAAAACTATTCAGCAAAGAAAAACTTTTGAACTAAGAATGATAGTTCTATTTGAAAGATAAAGGCCTAAACTTAGACTTGGGTTTCTTACCCAATATCCAACAGTTTTATGACACCCTCTGTAACTGTCCGCCCCCCCCCCCCCCAGGTTTTTAGCTTTCTATATGTCTGATCTCACTAACTATTCTAATTTCTCTACCATTTTTCTCCCTCAGAGAATTAACATTCTGCTAAAACATTGTGAAGTTAGTACTGCTTGGACCTTGTCCTGAAAGATTGTATGTTAGTGCAAATAAAAGTACTCGGTTGCATGTGCACTAATAAGGCTACGATCACCTCAACCATTATATTTGAATACTTGAAGGAACTTCTTTAAAACTAAGTTTAAATGCCAAAAGGGAATCTCACAAAAGATAAATATGATGTTCGTTTTAATATAAAAAAAGAGAGGGAATAGAAAAAGCAGTAGGAACCAGTGTTTTTTTTATTTCTTTATTTAATTATTGCAAAAAAAAAAAAATATATAGAAAATGTTATATGTGAATGATTCCCAAAGGCTTTTTAAGTATTAGATAAAAGCTATTTTGCACACCTCCACTAACACCAGTCAGCCATTGAAAATTAGATGAAGAGATATTCTTCGTAGATAAACAGAAAAAAAGTAAGATACATTAATTAATGCATAGGGATCCCAGCTGTTTTAGCATAATAGCTAATCATGGAAACCTCTAGAAGTGATTGTTAAAATACTTGCCATGGACGTTCAAAAAATGATTAAAAACCCTTACATGAAGACAGTTCCTCCTATTTCCATAACTACATCAATATTTATAAAATGGTTTGTTAAAATAATGTAATCTTGCAAAGTTAATGGATGGAATTAAAATCAAAACTTAGAAAAAGTTAGGGCAACATCATGCAAAAGCACTGGGTGCCTGTGATTGCTTTTAATAAGAATACCCATGAAGAAATTCCACACCACAGTAATTACTGCTACAGCATTCCAGAGAACAGCTTAGTGGAAAAAATTCTGATCCTGCCACACATAAAACATTATTCAGGAGTTCGTAGGTATGAAATCACTGTCTGAAAAACGTTTTGCCTAACACTGCCCAAAGAGATATATTGTTAAATATTCCAAATATGACAACAGAATACAATGGGGGAGAATTACTAAAACTGGAGCACTCAGAATCTGTTGCAGTTATGCATGGTAGTCAGCTTCTCTGGTTAAATTACGTTTTGACAATAAAACCTGGAAGCTGGTTGGTTTTCTATGCAGAGCTGCACTATATTTTGCACACTCCAGTTTTAGTAAAACCCCCACACTGTTCAATGAAAATAGTAAACTAAACTAATGCCCAAAAACCTTAAGAATAATTTTAAACAGTTTTAGGGCAAAGGGCAAGTGGGGCTTTAAAGGTGTTGTCTCTCATGAAACAATAAGCAGATGCACTGTTAAAAGCATACATTTTCATTTATCCAAACAATAGAGGATAAAATCACGGGTATAAAAACCTGTATATTAAACATGTTCATGTGGTTATGTTAGCACCCCCCTAGTGGCCAGTCAATAACTTCAATCTAAGCCCTTTGGACATAATAATATGTACGTAATTACCACAGGTTCAGTGTAAATGCACAATGATCAAATAATATTAACGTAGTTATGGATTAGGCCAAACTTAATTTGTTTCACTTAGGGCCAGATTCAGGTAGATGAGAGTATCTTTCCTCTGGAGTAACGCTTCTCATTTACGTTACTCTGAAGACCCTTTCAGCGCAAGTCCTGTAATTCACATAGCAGTTGCGCGTAAACTTGCGCCAGAGTAACGATAATGCGCTGGCGTAACCCGACGCAAGTGGAAGTGGGTGTGATCATATGTAAATGATGGGCGGGCCCAGCGCAGAGGCTTACGTTCAGCGCATCATCCACGGAGCATGCGCAGTGAGTGCGGCTCCACTCGCCGGCCCTTGTGCGCATGCTCACAACTTCCGTCGGCACCACTTCACAGGAAACGTCAGCGCAATGCCTTCCGTTGGGCGTTTAAATGCGCCCGTAGAAGCGCCATTCCGGCACTAAAGTATATCCTGCTCCCCCTCCCCGCAGTGATGTTACTTTTGTTCTGAGATGGCTGCTCCCGTTCCCCGCAAACACACAGGAGAAAGCTGAACTTTAATGGCCAGGAGATTTTTTCATTGGATAGCCTATGAAGCTGACTTTCATCAGCCTTGCCTACACACAATCAGTCAAAAAATCTGAAGTACAACACTACAACGAGCTGAAAAAAATGAATTTAAATGCTTTCGAGCATGCGTCGACTTGATTCTAAGCATGCATGGATTTTTCTCCGATGGAGTTTCACACAGACGATAAGATTTTTCTATTGGCTTTTTATCCATAGGAAAAATTTAAAACATGTTCTATTTTTTTTCACCGATGGACAAACCGATAGTGTGTACATGGGTTTAGTGTTAATATTGTTAGGTACATCTATACTGGGAGCACATATTGATACATAACGCCCATAAACGATTTTATATACAGGTAGAGAACTGACCACGTTGTGTTCTCCTGCTCAATTTTTAACAGGCAAGGAGATGGACTAGCAGGAACACCAGGGATTTCACACAAAGGAAGCTATACAAATAGAACAGCATACTTGTTCATACAAGTACATGGTACAGCAGGCACATATCCGGAATATGATATGTTGGATTTACATACTCTTTAATGGACATACCCTTAGATATCAGCTTTCACATAAGAAGTGTTACAAAAATTGTGGACAAGAAAAGAAGACAGGAGCAGCCCGATATAGTCCATATGGTCCCTCCTGTAAAAATAGTGATGTATAATAAGAGTGATATTGACCCCTCTCCAATTTTTTTTTAGCCTTAGGCCTCTCCAAAAGTGCCCCTGTTTCAGAACAGAATAAGGGCCATACAAATTACCTCTGAGTAAGTTGCAAGGTTGCAAAGTGTCCCAAATGTCAGCCAGATCGGTATGTACTGTAAGTACCAAATCAGGCTGGCTTAAAATGGTGCTGATCCCTCCCACCACACCAGCCCTGTCACAACTAGGGATGGCATCAATGTGTGGGCCTGCTATTAAACATGTGCTGCCAACCCATCAAAAATGGTGGCCGCCGCACATTTCCAGTACAGTAATGGCCAAGGAAATCCCTCAATGAGGGCACAGATATGATGGTGGACATATCATCTCCAATAAAACAGATGACATCTGCGTGTCCCACTTACTACACAAAATAAAACTTGTCTTGTCTTGTTGGACAGTGTTAATCTACAATCTATATTTTATAATGCAATGCACATGCTTTTATATTAAATATGTTCTAACCATTTATGTTTGTGTTCAGCATCTTCATTCTCTAAGAATCATTTTTAATTATGATATTAATTATTGATGTTATCATAATGTAGCCATTGGCGCAATATTAATTAAAGGAAAAGCAACCTAAAACATAATTACCTTTATGTTAATGATGACAGTAGATTAATCCTATGTTGCATTTCAAAGGGATGAATTCTTAATGCTTACGTTAATTTTACTTAATGCTATAACAGCAATGTTTCCTATTAAATAAAAAAATTAAGCGCTGGCATAATGCTGTAGGGCATACAGGTAGGTATCACTAAGTCCAGAAGCCCACATGTTTTTAGCCCCCTTGTGATGCCGATACCAGATAGCCTGTATGTTTGGTGTGTCTGGGTAGTACTGCTAGAATTCACACAAAAAAAAAAACAATAAGTATTCAAAATACTCCCCAGAAAGTTACTATTAGGCAACACTCCAATCATCAAATAATAAAAATCAAAACATCAAAATTGCAAAACATATTACAGATAAACAGATTTATCTGGTACAGCTCTGCATAGAAACTAATCAGCTTCAGTTTTTTTTTGTCAAAGCTTAATTGAACAAGCTGAAGTTAAAAGCTGATCTGTTTCTATACAGAGCTTCACCCCATTTTGAACTCTACAAGTTTAGTAAATCAACCCTAAAGTGTTAATGACAAAGCGTTCTTTAAAAGGTCCATAAAGCAACATATAACTTTATTAATTCCAAAATGGTATACTGTGACTTCAAACAAAATTTTCAGGTGTTATTCCACCCAGTATCCGAACTACCATGTGATACATCAATTGCTTACCAGAAAATGTGACTCTTAAGCTTAAAATTCAAACAGCACTTGGTTAACATAAACCAGGAGTGCCCAACCTTTTGAAGAGCGAGGGCCACTTAAGCGACTTGGTAACTGGTGGCAGGCCACAATGAGCGGAGCAGGTGGATGGCAACCCACGCTACTTTATAGAGCCCACTCTACTCTTTTTGTTTTGCAGATCTGATTGGAGACAGGCATTTATAAGTGGACACAAGTCCATTTACATCTGCCACTCATTAGAAGAGTTTCCAGAATAGATGGACAGCTGCACTCCAAAGTAACTTAAAAAGTTTTCTTTTATTCGTAAAATCCAGGACATGCATGACAATATACAGCCAGGAAAAGGGACAGCCGACGCATTTCACACTAGTCTAGTGCCTAGTCATGGCCATTTGGGTTGGAGTGTGAAAGGGGCCTGAGGCTGCTTTCACACTGATGCACTGTTGTTTACCCACACCACAGTGCAGCACAGTTCACCTATGGCTTTCCTGCAGGTAATTAATTTAGACTACAACTCCCAGAATTCTGAGAAGCGGTAAAAACTCATGGCCTCCTGCTCCACAACCTCCTGTTCCACCATACGCATTTCATCAGACATGATGTCATCAAGGCCAAATTATTATTGTGTATCCTATATATGGTGCTTGCAGCTTTCCCATTCATTTCACAGGGTGTATCACTATTATTTTGGACCTTGAGCACAGTTGCTTTATTTGTATTTCAAAGTAATATTGGGATGGCCCACTTAAAAAAATACCAAAAGTTTGTAAACAAAAACACCAGCAAAAAAATAAGCCTACGTGTGTTAATGTTTTAAAAATCATGTTACTGTATATAGATTGTTATTAAATATATACATGTAGTAATAGTAAGTCATATTTTTTAATTATGTGCTTACACTTTAGTGCTCCTATGGTTGATTACTTACTATAGGAGAAGAAAATATCCACTTAGCAAAGTAACTACCCAACCATATGCCATGATTTTGCCTTGCTCATAACTGAGTTATTGAAAACATATACATTCACGTAATTAACATCTTAAGTGAACCTTCTCTAGTAAATCAGTCTATATGATTTGATTACAAATAGAGGGTGCAATCAGCGCAAAAATATAAGATCAACGTGATTAATAAATCATATAATTATAAAGTGAAAATAAGAATGGATAATTATGTATCACTACAAATTAATCCATACTAGAGATGCAGAAACTAAACAGTTAATGTATCTTAGGAATGCTAGCTAAGCACAAAAAGGACCTTTACACAAATCCCAAAAGCATAAAATATATATATATATAAAGTGCAGCGCAAACCATGTAGACAATATAATAAATTGTGATAAATAAATAGATAAAGTCCAAACAATTCGTGTCGAAAAGAGGAAAAATGTCTGTAGACCATTCGATGAGACAAAAAGTTGAAGATCTTCACCACGTGAAAGAAAACAAGGGTAGCAAGTATAGAAGCTTATCCAGTGTAGATGGCTACTCTCACCTTAGAATATGACCCCGGGGTTAGCAGATGGTCATTAGGGCATAAAGAGAACAGGAAGTGAGGTAGATCTCCTATTTGGTGGTCTCAGCATGGATGCCGGAACGAGGGGACATGGAAGAAATAACAACCATCTAAGAGCTTCCACTTGATCACTACTTTAATCAGATAGGCAGTTGACAGGCTACTCACATTTGATCAGAAGTTAACAGGCATGTACATGTATAACAGCTCACAGAGTTCCCCAGGAAGGACACCGAGCGACGTGTAAGGCTCCAAAAACCCCTGGACGCGTTACGTGAAAAACACTTCCTCAGCAGGGTAGTGTGGAGCCGAGCACGTCTCCCGTTCGAAATTAAATAAGCTATGGTTGCCGTGGCACCTCCCATCGACTAGCGTCATGAACGAGCGGCGTGGCACGTCCCGCGTCATGTTCAAGATGGGTAGCTTTATTATTCGATTCAAAAACGAACAAAACTTTATTATTCGATTCAAGAAGAACAAAACTTTATTATTCGATTCAAGAACGAGCAAACAAAACTTTATTCGATCGGCCTAATTATAATTCAAGAGCAAATAGACCAAACGCATCACAAAATAACTCAAAAGATAATAGCACCATCTTTGGACACTAAACATATAACCGACCCAAGGCATTAAAATGGGCGAATATAGCTATGTGTGATGAAAAAACGTCGCTCAGTGTCTACAATGGAACTCTGCGAGTAATACAAAAAAGGCACCATAAAAAACATGTATCAATTGGCCTCTAATTTTTATTTGTTTTTCTCCCCCTCACATCAGACTTAACCGGAAGGTTTAGAGGCTTAAAAGGAGTTCATTTTTGTCCGCCCTTCTTCCCTTCATATTTCCTATTTCCTCTTCGGTTTTGCATCACTTGTGATTTTTTTTTTTTTAATTTATCATTTTTTATCTTTTCTTTATTCTTTCTTTCCCACTGTCTCTTTTTTTTTTTGTTTGTTTGTTTGTCGTCGGGAAGGGATACAAGGTTACAGGTAACACGTTGAGAGGGGTCACATTACAATTATTAGACCTTACTCATACTATAAAAATTTCTCGTTGCTCCCCTCTATCTCTATATCCCTAACTTCCCCCTTTTTAGGTTACTTTCTTCCCCCGACCCCCTCTTTTTTTTTCTCCCCCCTTTACCCCCCCCCTCTCTACCCCCCTGTTATTCCCACCCCCCTCCCTGCTTCTCGAGCATTTACCTTTTCGGGTCAGGCCGTCTGTTTTTTCCTTATTTTTTTTTTTAAAGTTTACTTGTCTGTCTCTAATGTTAAGCGAGCAAAACTTTCAGTTGTTTTAAAGGATCTCCAATGGTCCCAGGTCTTTCCTTCCTCTCCTCCCTCTTCTTCCCCCAAGTCAATCCTTCTCAGATGTTCCATCTCCGAGATATGGTCGACCCAGTGTATCAGTTCTTTTAAGGGGGGCTTCTGAGGGTGTAACCAAAATTTCGGGATTAAACCCTTTGCTGCGTTTTGCAGTACCGGGACCAATGTCGAACTATATATTTTTTCTCCTTTTACTATCCCTTGCCTGTGAAACAGACAAGTCTGAGGGTCTAGAGGGATCCTTTCTTTTGTAATTTCTTCTATTAGATCGAGAACTTCCTTCCAATATTCCTGGACTCTCGGGCAATCCCACCAAATATGGAATGTAGTCCCCTCCTGGTTACACTTCCTCCAACACAAAGGGGAATTAGTCAAGTGTATTTTGTTTAATCTAAGCGGGGTCAGGTGCCATCTCATCAAGCATTTGTAATTAGCTTCTATTATTGTAATATCTTTAGCATAGCTAAAAGAAGCTTTAATCATATGTGTGTCTTCGGTCTTTTCCCTGATGTCTTTCCCCCATTCCTCTATACTTCGTATTGTTCCCTTTGACCCTAATTCTGTCAATATTTTATAGATCGCCGCTATTCCATGCTGTAGTGATTTTCCGGTGGAGCAGAGTTTTTCTATTGGGTTCTGTGCTGTGTCATCTCTTATTGGTGCTGGCAGTGTGCTAACAAAGTGCTTCAATTGTAGGTATTCCCAGTCGGTTATGTGTTGAACCCCTTCAACTGTGGGTATATCCTCTTTTTTTTTATTTTCCCTTGAGTGACTATTTCCCCCAACCTTATACTCCCTAATTTATTTCCCAATTTAGTCCTATTTCCTGGTGCAAAAAAGTCTGTATTAGCTAATGGAATTAATGGGGAGTTATATTCCCATTTTTCCTGTTTACATATTAAATCCCATATCTTAAAAACCTGCTTCGTAATACTGTGAGTGTCTGTGTTAGGCCTCGTACACACGATCGGACATATCCGATGAAAACGGTCCGCGGACCATTTCCATCGGATATGTCCGATCGGGAGTTTGATCCGATGGCGTGTACACACCATCGGATCAAATTCCCCGCCGCCGAAGTAAAACACTTCCGCGCATGCGCCGAATCCATTTGGCGGCGGCGCGGCGGCGGTGGGGGACGACATGTCTGCTGGTAAGTGTACTAACCAGCAGACATGTCGGGCGGTCAGATTCCACCGGATAGATTTCAAAGCATGCTTTGAAATCTGTCGGGTGGAGAAATCTGTCCGCTAGCCCATACACACGAGCGGAGATGTCTGCTGAAACGGTCCATCGGACCGTTTTCAGCGGACATATCCCCTCGTGTGTACGAGGCCTTACTTATCCTAAATTTTGGTGGAATCCAGACTGTTGTGTTTAATTGTTGCTTACTTATTTTTTTTTCCATCTGTGCCCACTTTTTTAACGTGTTCCTATTTGTCCATTTAACAAGTCTTGCTAGAATTACAGCTTGATAGTATCTTTTAATGTCAGGGAGGGCTAATCCTCCTCTTTTTTTTTCTCGGGTGAGGGTTGCGTAACTTATTCTTGTTTTTTTCTCTTGCCAGATATATTTTATAATTATGGTTTTTAGTATCTTAAAAAAACTTGGTGGGATGTTGATTGGGAGCATTTGGAATTTATATATAATCTTAGGTAACAACATCATTTTAAACGTATTAATCCTCCCCATCCAGGAGATCTGTCTTTTATTTAAGTTTTTTTACATCTCGTCTTATTTCGTTTAGTAAAGGGATATAATTGGCCTCATAAAGGTCTTCCACTTTGGGAGTTATTTTTATACCTAGGTAGGTAAATGATTTTTGTTCCCACGTAAAGGGGAATGCTCTATGTAAAGCCACCTCTTCCTCTGTCTATATTCCTATGTTCATGATTACGGTTTTAACTGGATTTATTTTAAAATTTGACAGATCCCCATATCTTCTTATTTCCTCTAATATTTTAGGTATAGATGTTTTTGGTTTGGTCATGTATAGGAGCACATCGTCGGCATATGCTGCCACCTTCTGTTCCTCCTCTCCCACTCTCACCCCCCCTATGCCTGGGTTGTTCCTTATCCTGCACAGTAATGGCTCCATAGCTATTATATATAGGAGAGGTGAGAGTGGGCAACCCTGCCTTGTTCCGTTCATCATGTTTAGCACCGACGATACGCTCCCATTGACCTTTACTCTTGCCGATGGGGATTTATATAGGTTACCCACCCATTTCATATATCTGGGACCTAGTCCTACGCTTCTCAAGGCCTCTAATTAATACTAAACCATATATACAATATATCTATTGATCTATCATAAAATAATAAAATAATCAAATGATATATGTATATATTCATTCTGACTAATTGCATTTAATTCCATTAAACATAGAACACATACAATTATATAATGTAGATATAAAATAAAGATATAAAATACAAAAATGTATATATATGTATATGCAAATATATAGGTCTCATAAAGGCTACACTGATGAACCAATAGGAATAGGAGGCATACCACAAACCAGTATACATTACTAATTAATCCTAAATCCCAAGGAACTGTAGGAAAAAGGTTTGAGCCTCTGTAGTTGGTTTAACATCAGTTAGATGCAAATTATATTTATATATAGATTAATAGGAAAAAACATAGAAAACTATATATATGAAAATGATGGTACAATACACCACATATGGAGTTGAGTATAGGAGATAAAACAAAAAATTAATATTTACAATAAAATATAATAAAAAAAAATTAAAATTTGAAACTAAAAATTGAAAAATAGTGAAAGTAAAAACCTCATGAAAGACTTCTACAAGAAGGTTATGGAATCATTATTTGTTAGAAATGAAACAGTTGAGGTCGAAGTCAATGTTCAGCCCCTCTGGCTTGAGAACCCTAGTCTCATATATCCATAAGGACTCTCTCTGACTGATACGTCGTATATAACTTCCTCCTCTCCAATGTTTGTCAACTCTCTCGAGTCCCCAGAACTTCAAACATCTGGGATTCCTATCGTGGCATTGTCTAAAATGACGAGACACACTATGAGAGCGCAGGCCCCGTTTGATATTATTCACGTGTTCTCCTACTCTTACAGATAGGGCACGTGAGGTGCGGCCTACATACTGGAGTCCACAATCACACTCCAGCATGTAGACCACACCCTCTGTATTGCAGGTAATGAGATTATTGATGGAATACGACTTTTTAGTCGAATAGGAGGTAAATTCCTTCCGCTTTTTCATGTTGAATTTACACTGCTTACATGCCTGACAACGGCCACAAGCAAAGAAACCTGAAAGGAAGGAGAAAATGGTATTTTCTCTAAAAACAGGTGGATCTAATGCACCTGGGGCTATCACATCTCTTAAAGTGGGAGTTTTTTTGTAAATGAAGAGAGGGCGTACAGGGAGGACAGAACTCAAAACCTTGTCCTTTCTTAAGACCTCCCAGTGTTTTTTAATAATGGTTTCGAACTGACGATTTTGTATGTTGTAATCCAAAACCATCTTGAATTCAAACTTATCACCTTCACTTAGCGATTTTTGAGAGTCAGCTACAAGATCGGCTCGACTCAGATTACCCACTCGGGATAATTCGTGATCAATGTGATCTTTCTTATACCCATTTTATAAAAACCTTTTGGACAGAGTATTAAACTGGGCATAAAAATATGTATCTAATGTACAATTACGCCTTAAGCAAATGAATTGCCCCCTAGGGATGTTAACCAACCAATTACGGTGATGACAGCTGTCAATAGGTATATAGCCGTTCCTGTCAGATGGTTTAAAATAATTCGGAGTGATAAAGGATTCTCCTTCTTTACAGATCTCCAAATCCAAAAAGACAACCTTATTAGCATCTATATTCCACGTGAGTAAGATGTTTTTGCTGTTATTATTCAACCTTAATAAAAAGCTTTTGAGGCTGGGCTGATCGCCTTCCCAGACCATAATAAGATCGTCTATATATCGTTTATAGCACTTCAACTGTGTTGGGGGGTCATTAAAAATGCTCTCTTCCTCCCACAGGGCCATGAATAAATTGGCGACACTGGGGGCAAATTTAGCCCCCATTGCGACACCCATTATTTGAAGATAGAATCCTCTGTTGTACCAAAAATAGTTTTTGGTTAAACAAAACTCAAGACATTGGAGGAGGAATTTCTTATGTTTGGCGGTGAGGTTGGATTGTGACAAACCCCACTTGACAGACAAAATAGCGTCAGCATGTCCAATTATGGTGTGAAGAGAGCTGACATCTGCTGTAATAAGGAGACACTCAGAAGAACAGGATAATGACTCAAAAATTTGGATACACTGCTTTGTATCTCTCAAGAAGGACCTGGTATTAGAGACCAAAGGTTTTAAGAAAAAATCAATGTATTGGCCCAATCTAGAGGAGACAGAGTCAATTCCGTTTACTATAGGTCGCACTGGAGGATGAATAGGATTTTTATGTATCTTGGGCAAAAAGTATATAAAGGGAGTTCTGCAAGCCCAAGGGTCTAAATATTCTGCTTCTTTTTTAGAGAGAACTTTTCTCTTGACTCCCTTTTTAACTAAAGACGTAAGGTGTCCCTTAAATTAAAAAATCGGATCACTCTTTAGGAGTTGATAGGTGTTAGAAACACTTAATAAACGTTTCATTTCGTCTGTATAAAATTGTTTTGACATGACAACCAAACCTCCCCCCTTATCCGAGGGGCGTATAACGAGGTTTTTATTGGATTCCAATGAGGCCAACCCCCTTTTAATAAAAAGGGGGTTGTGTACTTTCCTAACTTTCATTTGGTCCAAGTCACTCAAGACCATATTCTTAAACACATCTATATGACGAGTGTCCAAATTACAGGGATTAAAAACACTTTTGGTCCTGAGGGTGGAATGAGTACCAACTGGGATTAATGAGGACCTTTCAGCCGGTTTAGACAAAAAATATTTTTTAATGTTCAAAGTTCTGACAAACTTTGATACATAAATATACGTTTGGAATTTGTTAAAATACCTAACCGGTGCAAACTTGAGACCTTTGTCGAGGATACGTAACTCATCATTAGAAAGAGAGGTCCCGCTAATATTGAAAATGCCCGTGCCTAGCGGGACCTTGTCCTTTTTGACAACTCTTCTTCCGGCCCGTTTCCCTCTCGGTCTCTTCTTTTGCCCCCCCCTGTTTCCCGTTGGGGTAAGGGGGGGGGCAGGGGCCCACCATTGAGGAGGGTTCCTTAAAAAAAAACCTTGAGAATCTTCCCTATTTGATAGTGGGGCAAAGCGGTTATTAACTGGTACAGGATTGTCGTAATAATTATAATTCTCTCCCCAACCATTATTTTGAGAATAGCCTCCTCGAGAGGTTGGTGTATGGTAGGGTTTACCCCTATGATTGGTGTTGTGTTGGGGGTTCCCATAAGGAAGTGCCAGATAAGGGGGGCCTGAGTAATTACCTCTACCCTTATCACCTCTACTTTTACCCCCCCGACCTCGTGGTGGATGAGGAGGGCGATTAGGAGGTTGGTCAAAGTATAATGGGTGAACTCTAGGAGTGTTAATAGGGGTATTCGGGGTGGGTGGTGCAAGGTCATTGGAAGTGGTGTTAGGAGCCGTATCAGAGGACCCGACATTGGACTGCCATTTAAAAACTTCCCTCCGTGCATAATCCCCAGAATCCCTAATGTACTTGCCTTTCTTTTTATTTTGTGTCATGATCCCATATAATCAGTTTGTTTTTCAATTCGCCTGATAATTTGGCAAAATCTGAATGATTCTTATGGGTTTCCATTTTGACTTTGATATCAGAGATTTGATGTTCAATCGTTTTCATTTTTCTCTGTTTTCTCATCAAAAGGAAGATCATGAGTTCTTCTCCTTTTTTGTTAAAAAAGTTATACCATTTCTGTAATTATTCATCATCATTCAGGCCATCACTAGGTGGGATGTCCCACCTGAGACGTCTGGGTATCAGACCATCTCTGATGTATTGTTTAAAGGACGTAACGTCCCACCAGGCCTTAATCTTTTTTTCAAAAAGAAATCCTAATTTTTTAAACAAGGAAGAAATGTCATCTGGACTGGCAACTGGTGTCAAGTTAGAAAAGACATCACTAAGTTTGATCTCTCGGGTTTCCAAAAATTGGAAAACCTCCATTAATGCTGCTAAAGGCGGTAGTGAAAAAGACACAAAATATTACAAATAGAGGGTGCAATCAGCGCAAAAATATACGATCAACGTGATTAATAAATCATATAAATATAAAGTGAAAATACGAATGGATAATTATGTATCACTACAAATTAATCCATACGAAACTAAACAGTTAATGTATCTTAGGAATGCTAGCTAAGCATTGATTTGATTGACCAACTGAAAACAATGAACTCCCTATGTGGCTGATATCTTGTAAGGTTGATTGTAGTCACTATTTTCCCTTTAAGTGGATGACCTAAACATGTAGTAACAAATATATAATACAAACACCTAACAATATAAATGCCACTGCAAAAATAACTTAAAATATCTGTTCATGAAAATACACTTGGCTTTACAAAGCTTTTCCTTTAACCACTTAAGGACCGCCGCATGTACATTTACGTCGGCAGAATGGCACCGACAGGCACATCAACGTATATATATGTTGGTGCCTTGGGGGGGATCGGGGGTCCGATCGGACCCCCCCCCCCGTACATGCGGCGGTCCACGCGGCTGCAGGAGAGATCCGACAAGAGGGGGCGGCTATTCGTTTTTGGCCGCCCCCTCCGGATTGCTCCCAGCCAATGCGCGCGCTCCCCCTGCAGTGCACTTCCTCCTCCTGTGTAAACACAGGAAGGAGGAAGCGACGTGATCTCTCCCTCGGCAGTTTTTTCAACCACTGCTGAGGAGAGATCACAACACAAGTCTGCACAACACTACACTGCACCTACACTACACAAAAAAACACATTTAACCCCCGCGATCGCC